>LTAE01000108.1:62091-114914 GCA_001647135.1 Pontederia paniculata | reverse complement strand
TTTGAACATAAAGGAGAGCTAATAGATTCATTAACAAGAGAATATTTCAAGAACTTCTAGCCACAACACAAGCAAGCAATCTCCAGCAACAAGTGTCTTTCTTCAACACAATTTCAATCGAGTATCAAATCATCCTAGTCTTGGTCAAGTCACCAAGGCGTCTGGTTGCTTTGGTCACATTTTCTGCACCTTAACACCTACTTTCTCTCCTATCACGGGCCGTGACACTTGGCCACGGGCCGTATACCCAAAGTTGCACCCGATTGAGAACGCAGCTCCTGCCTTAGCCGTTATAGCTTATCATGCCCCGCAACTCAGCTATGCGGCCCATAACAACCCGTCACAGGCCCTGACCATTATGGCCAACAACCCTCCCAGCAAGAACAGCCGTCTGGATGATTCGTCGAAGGTTCTAACTTATGATTTCTCTGATATGCATTCTATTCTAACTTCTATGCAGGAAGACATCTAGAGACATACATGATCATCTGGAGAGAATGGAGAACATGGTTTGATGCATATACGGTTATCATATGGACCAGAAATTACAGAGAGCAGGTATTCTACCAGCACACAACCACCACCACCATAGGAGTAGATCAGGCAGTGTTTGTTCTTGAGTCACTTTCTACTTTCTTTTCATGCATTATTACCTCCCTTCGGTTGGGCCTAAACACTGAGGATAGTGTTTGATTTGAGCTTGGGGGTGTTAGTGCATTATCATGCATCATATTTATTTTTGTTTTGCATCTTTGCTTTATATTTTGCATTTTGTACTGCATTCATATTATTGAAAATCCCAAAAAAATTGGAAATTTTAAAAAAATCTAAAAAAAAATATCATTCAACATCTTAATATTCCTTGCTAACATCTTATTGTCTCTCTTGTCAAACTCAATGACGTCTTGTAGATCTATAAAATTCAATTGCTACTTTGTTTATTGTTTATCACTTGAGACTTGAATACTATAACTTGAGTCTTCTCTTATTTCATTATTTTTAAAAGTTGTTTCGATTAGTTGCTCTTGCACTTTCATTCTTTTCAAAGAGAAATTCCTTCTTAATTTTTTAATCAAAATTCATTAGAATATTTTTTTATAAATTTATTTTTCTTTAGTTTAATGTTCCTTATAAAATTTAGGTTTCTTATTCATTTGTATGTATTGAATTTTTAAAATATTTTATTAGGACTATGTTTGTAGATTGATGACACTTTATTCTTGATCTATTTTTTTTATTTAAGACTTCTTAAAATTCATTAGAATATTTTTATAATTTTATTTTTTAAATTTAATGTTCCTTATAAAATTTATTCTTCTTATATTCATATGTATTAAATTTTAAAAATATTTTATTTAAGATTGTATTTGTAGAGTGAAATGATGCAAACTACATACTCCATTCTTAATCTACTAATTGTGAAACATTTTTAGCTAAGACTTTTTTAAAGCCATCACTCAAAGAGTATGAGAATAATATGATGTAAATAACACACTAAACAAAATATTTATTGGGCTTTCTTAAATATAATTTTAGATGATGATTTTAATAATATAATTTTCAACATTTTCAAAAGATTAAATCCCTAGGCCTTACTTAAATCATAATTTATTGGGCCCTAAAAACAAATATAACAAAATTTTCATTTTTCGTGTTCCTGTTGCTTCCGACTCAAAACCCTAAAAAAATTGACGTCCCCTATAAAACGTATCCAAAACGAAACGGCAAAACCATACGACGATACACCATGAACGCGTCGCCGATGCCGTCGTCGTTCCCGGCGGCGGATCATTCCGGCATGTTCGTGCCACTGCAGACGGCGGGCACGGTGCTGTGCTGCATCTGCGGCGTGCCGATGTCCCCGAATCCGGCGAACATGTGCGTCAGCTGTCTGCGTTCTCGGGTGGACATCACCGACGGCCTCCCACGCCACGCCTCCGTCGTCTACTGCCCGGAGTGCCGCTCCTACCTCCAGCCGCCCCGTTCATGGCTCAAGGCCGAGCCTGAGTCCAAGGAGCTCCTCGCCTTCCTCCTCCGCCGCCTCAAGCCGTCCCTCCGCCCCGTCCGCCTCGTCCACGCCGAGCTCGTATGGACGGAGCCCCACTCCAAGCGCCTCCGCCTCCGGCTTCGCGTCCAGCGGGAGGCCCTCCATGGCGCCCTCCTCGAGCAGCCCCACCTCGTCGAGTTCACCGTCCACGATCGCCTCTGCGACAACTGCTCCCGCGCCCAAGCCAATCCCGATCAGTGGGTCGCCGCCGTCCAGCTTCGCCAGCACGTCCCCCACAGGCGCACCTTCTTCTACCTCGAGCAGCTCGTCCTCCGCCACGGCGCCGCCGCCCGCGCCCTCCGCATCGTCGAAGCGTGTCGCGGCCTCGACTTTTTCTTCGGCTCCCGCAGCCACGCCCAGCGTTTCGTCGAGTTCGTCTCCGACGTCGCCCCCGTCCTCCCCCGCTCCGACAAGCAGCTCGTCTCGCACGACACCAAGAGCAACTCGTACAACTACAGGTACACCTTCTCGGTGGAGCTCTGCCCCATCTGCCGCGAAGACCTCGTCTGCCTCCCGCCCAAGGTCGCCAACGCCCTGGGCAACCTCGGCCCCCTCGTCCTCTGCACCAAGGTCACCAACTCCGTCGCCCTTCTCGACCCCGCCACCCTCCGCTGCGCCTTCCTCAACGCCAGCCAGTACTGGCGGGCGCCCTGAGTGCCGCTCCTACCTCCAGCCGCCCCGTTCATGGCTCAAGGCCGAGCCTGAGTCCAAGGAGCTCCTCGCCTTCCTCCTCCGCCGCCTCAAGCCCGCCCTCCGCCCCGTCCGCCTCGTCCACGCCGAGCTCGTATGGACGGAGCCCCACTCCAAGCGCCTCCGCCTCCGGCTTCGCGTCCAGCGGGAGGCCCTCCATGGCGCCCTCCTCGAGCAGCCCCACCTCGTCGAGTTCACCGTCCACGATCGCCTCTGCGACAACTGCTCCCGCGCCCAAGCCAATCCCGATCAGTGGGTCGCCGCCGTCCAGCTTCGCCAGCACGTCCCCCACAGGCGCACCTTCTTCTACCTCGAGCAGCTCGTCCTCCGCCACGGCGCCGCCGCCCGCGCCCTCCGCATCGTCGAAGCGTGTCGCGGCCTCGACTTTTTCTTCGGCTCCCGCAGCCACGCCCAGCGTTTCGTCGAGTTCGTCTCCGACGTCGCCCCCGTCCTCCCCCGCTCCGACAAGCAGCTCGTCTCGCACGACACCAAGAGCAACTCGTACAACTACAGGTACACCTTCTCGGTGGAGCTCTGCCCCATCTGCCGCGAAGACCTCGTCTGCCTCCCGCCCAAGGTCGCCAACGCCCTGGGCAACCTCGGCCCCCTCGTCCTCTGCACCAAGGTCACCAACTCCGTCGCCCTTCTCGACCCCGCCACCCTCCGCTGCGCCTTCCTCAACGCCAGCCAGTACTGGCGGGCGCCCTTCAGGGCCCTCCTCACCAGCCGCCAGCTCGTCGAGTACATCGTCCTCGACGTCGAGGTGGAGTCCTCCGCGGAGGTATCCGTCGGCGGCTCCAAGTACTTGCCGGCCCTCGCGCAGGTGGCTCGCGTGTCCGACTTCGGGAAGAACGACAACATGTTCACCGTCAGGACGCACCTCGGCCACCTCCTGCGCCCCGGCGACTACGCATTCGGCTACGACCTGTATGGAGCGAACATTGACGACCTGGAGACGGACAAGTATAAAGGCCTCGTCTTGCCTGATGCAGTGCTGGTGAAGAAGAGCTACGAGGAGAAGCGGCGCAAGAACGCCGGAAAGGCGCGGCCTTGGAAGCTGAAGAGCTTGAATATTGAATCAGGTAACAGTGCCGGCGGCAGAGGCGATGAAGAGGAGAGGAAGAACGCTGAGTATGAGCAGTTCCTGCGAATGTTGGAGGAGAACAATGACATGATAGAGGAGGGTATATCTCTGTACCGAGACAACAAGTGCCGGCCGTCGTCTGCCGCCGGCGACGACGAGCTCCCGTCCGTGCCACTGGAACAGTTGATCGACGAGCTCAATTTGAATGATGATGGCGATGAAGAAGACGAGCAGAATGATTACATGAGCGAGTGATCTCCTCCTCCATCCATTTCTTGAGCTCCATGAACTTTTTTTTTTGTTTTGACTTCTACTTCTAAATGTTTTTTTTTAGGTTTGGTTAGTTTGACATTTATAATTGATAGAAAGAAGAAGGTGGCATTTGACACTTTTGATAGTAGTATGACATTTGACACTTTTAATTTATCAAATAACTTTTTTTCTACTTTTATTTAGGGTTCAATGTAGCTACTTCCTAGTTAAATAGGAAGCCGTAGGATGTTAAATTTGCGGTGGATATTAAATTTTCTCTCTCCTAAATCAAGTCACCATAGATTAAAGATCCTACGGTTAAAACCGTAAGTAGCTCTCTAGGAACACCTCCATTATTTAATAATATTTATTTTTATTTAAAATTAAATATAAAAATACAGAGGGGACGCCACCTCTTAGTTTTTCATTGAAATATATTTAATGCATTTAAAATAATTATAAGATCGAGCAAAATTAGGTATAAACTTTTTTTCGATTAACTTCAATTTTAATTTTTTTATTTTGAATTATTAAATTATTATATCTTTTAAAAAATATTGTCTCTTTCTCTCTCTATTCTTCTCTAGTCTCTGGCGCGGCTAGAAGATTACAAGTGAGCATAAGTAGAGAAGAGTAGAAAGAAGAGAGAAAGGGAGGGCGAGTGAGGAGAGAGAGAGAGAGTAGAACAAGAATGAGCAAGAGAAAAGAAAATATTTTTCTTATAATAGGATAAAATAATAATTTAATAAATTAAAATAATGTATAAAAAATAAAAAATAAATTGGTTGATGAAATTGGTCAATAAAAAAAAAGAGAAAAAATTTAAACTTTCCTCTCCATGATTTTATAATTTAGGAATAAATTTAAAATTTCGAAATAATTTGAGAGGGGTAAATGAAAATAATTTAAAATAAAATGATATCTTTTAATGTGTTATAAATTTAGAGGGCAAAATCATCACTCCAGAAATAATAAAAATTAAATTTAACGGATATAAAAAGGAGAAATATGGAAATGTCAAAACAAATTTGGAGTGGGATACGGGGAGAGATAAAAGGGAATTAACTCTAGTTATTAAATTAGGAAAAAATATGGCTAAAGAAAAAATTGACTTCAAAATTGGGTTAAGCAGCTGAGATATATAGATCGAGATGTATTAGCTGCACAAGCTTTGCCGCATTGCTGAAGCCATTTGGGCAACTAGGCCCTGTTATTATTATATACTAACAGCCAAAGCTCATTTGGCAATTGAGACAAAAAAATAATAATAAAAAGAAATGATTTCATATGAGTTGCAGCAAATAAAGTAATCAGATCAACATTTGAACCATCCCTTGCATCAGGAAGCCAACATGCAGATATGTAGCCATGCCTTGCAGTAGAACATGATACTTCACATTTGCCATTGTGTGAAGCCACCTTGATGTTTGCAGCTGCCATAAAGATTTCACCTCAATAGATAATGCCTTCCTCAGTCGCTTTCGGGTTCGTAAACGTTCGGAACTATCGATGCACATCAGGTTCTTTAGGTATATCATTGCCAAATTTAACTTCTAGGTAGCATGATTACTTCATGTGTTCGGGAATGAGGCGCTGAACAAGCTCAGGAGAAGCACCTTCGAGTTCTGAGAACAGATGAACAAGTTCAGAGCAGCTTCCCCAGGGAAGAGAACAAGGAGAAAAGGCAAGACTAGTACCGACCTTGAGGAGTGAAGTTGAAGAGAGGAGGAAGGGGATGACCATTTGGCAGGCGGGTGTTGGGGTTTCTCAAATCATCAAAGAATGGATGAGCACATGCCTCCAACTGTAGCATTGTTTTCAAAGGAATGCCTTTTAGCATATTACATGTGACCTAATGTGCATTTCTAAGGGCATATCAAAGCAAATATGCATAGACATTATTGACACTTGAGGAGCTTGTGAATATTCTTAAGCCATCACACAATAAAGCACAAAGTGTTGAGATAAGTAATCATGTCAAACAAAAAGAAGAATACACATTTCCGTGTTATAGAGTAGGTTCGAAGTATCCTTACAGCTGTGAACCGCAACTTTGGCGAGTATTGAAGTAACCTTGACACAAGATCAACTGCTTCAGGAGGCATTTGCTTGTGGAATAGCTGTAAACTAAAGGTGAGTCTTTTGTGCTAATACCATGATTGTTAAATTAAAGGTCAGTCATAACAAGATCGGCAACTAACCTTGTGCCACGGATGAGCTTTAATCTGCGGAAATTTGAATTCTGTGTAATTTGGATTCATGCACTTGATCTCTTCTCTTGTAGGAGTACCTAGTATCTTATATTGTGAAAAAATCAATTGAAGTCAGTATGAGCCAGACATGGAGCTGGACAGAATAATGCTAAATAGATATCATTTAAGATGTAATACCTTAATGACTTCCACCAACTGATCAACGCCACTTTCTCCAGGGAAGAGAGGCTGCAAAAACATTTGCTTGTTAATGTAGTCATCTAGTTACCCTTCACAAGAGAACAATCTATTCCAAAAAAAAAACTAAGAATCACAACATTAAGGAAAAGATTGAAGTAATGGAAAATAAAACGCATGATAAACAAAAAAAAAAAGTGGAAAATTTAGAAACACCAACCAAGGAAAAACCACTTAATCATATGTATGACCTTGGATAAAGCTTGAAATTTTGAGCATTTCATCTCCACATTTGTCACAATGCCTATGTTACTATTTCTTTTCAGAACTAATTTGTCAAAATAGCATGAGAAAAAATTTCTTCTCTTAGTTGCTTGGCGTAAAAATGAATGGATCTCTTCCAGAAAATATAATAAATAAAATGAATGGACCACTTGGTCCAGTGAAACCTAGGGCAACTAAATAGAATATCTGGTTGAATGGTCTATAAATTCTTCCAACTATCTGAGCCCAATACTAGTCTGCAGATGAACCTTAAGGGTGCCTGTTTTGTGAACAGCTATTAAGAAGATAAGCAAAGCTAATATTCTTCTTCTAAACTTTGTTAGCTAAACTAAATTAATCATATAATCTATTATTATCACAGGAAATCAGCGGAAGCACATCCTATATTGAGCTAACTTAACTACTGAAATTGATGTTTCTACATCCTTCTTCGACCTTTCACACTTCTTCCCATAGCATTCAAACAAAGGTCTCATCAACAAACTTTGGTACCACCATGAAGAAAATGCTTGAATTACTTTAGTGTATTCAATAATTTAAAGAAGTATAAGAGTCTTGCTTATTTATTCTAAAAGAACATAAATAGTGATTTAAGCTTTTAATATCTCATTCACCGAACATCAGACAATGATCATTCCAAACAAATCATAATAGAGAGGAAAACTTTTCTCAACAAAGTAATGTAAAACTAATCATGCACTGCTTTTGTAGGTACTCCAATCACCAAGAAATTCTAATGACATAATTTGGACTATTAACAGTATAAGGTAAGCTTAATAACATGAAATCAGAAAACATGAAGATGTGAGGAAGAGAATCACATGATCGTGCATGTTAACAATTTGAGAAATCATAAGACCAAAACACTGATTACCGACTTCGATAAAAGTGCAACACAAATGAAAATGAAGTGAGCAGAAATACTTGCAGAACTAAAAATATTTTAATAAAATTAGTACTCACCTGTCCTATGAGAAGCTCAGCTAAAACACAACCAACAGACCACATGTCAATGGCTGTGGTATATTCTGTAGCACCGAAAATAAGCTCAGGAGCTCTATAGTACCGTGAGCAAATATAAGATATATTAGGTTCTCCAGGTACCTGAGATCATATTAATAAATATATCAAACCTATGGATAAACCAGAGAGTATAAATGAAACATCAGTTTGGTGATGTACCAACTTCTTGGCGCTACCAAAATCACAAAGTTTCACTTGATGGGTATTAGGATTTACCTGCAAAAAAAAGGTCAATTACTAAAAGAAAAAAAAATGATATTGCCAGAGGAATATGTTGGAAATATTGTCACTTTTTTTAAGAAGGGAAGGATGGCTACTGAGTTGGGTAGCCTCTGAAATATTTGGAATGGACAAGTGTGTATAGAAAGATAGAAATTAAGAGCTCACGAGGGGTGGACACCTAAAAATAACAATATCCACACACCCATTCACTAAATAAAAAAGAGACAGAGTGTACAATATTTTCTAGGCAACATTGTTCTCTTCATAAAAATAGTGTGGTTACGTTGTGTCCATATATAGCCCATGTGAAAACATTTTCTTTCATTGTTTTCTTATTTATCTCAAGTGTTGGTTGAGTGACATCAAAAAGAGAAAGTGGGATTTGCACAACTTGGAAACGTCTAATTTTAATTTGTGCCAAGGTAAACTAAGTGACATATAAGGTAATTATACCACGAAAATTGGCATATATCTAAGTTGCTGAACAAAGACATAGTAGAAACATTAAAAAGAGACAAAAGAGAACCTAAAGCTCTAAGAATTATCACCCTTGTGCCCAATTCCAACATCTTCTGAAAGCTGAACATTTGACATACAGTATCCAAATCAAAACAATACCGTTTTTTTTTTCTTTTGTTTCAGTTCCACATGATAATTGACAGAACATCAAAAGAGCTTCAGCATGGAAAGACTAGTTACAGCTAACAGAACTAGAATTTAAATCATCTCTTTGTAGGAAAAAGGAAAACCAATAGCATAGATAATATTCTTTTGAGAGAAAATTATAGAGAATCTTTTAAAAGCAACACAACCTAAAATCATAATTTTTTTTTACCTTAAAATAAGGGATCAGTGGTAAAATGGATGTGTAAACTAAAGAAATGATTATACATTCAGAATTTTAAGTACTCTGAAATTTTTAGGGGGAAGGACTTTTTTTTTTTGAGAAGATGGGGGGGGGAGGGGGGACTCGGATGACATCATCAAGTAAGTCAATTTATTTTTTAGATCACGCATCTAATGTGTAAATTTTTTCTTAGATTTACACATATCTTTTACCCTACAGATATCTTGAGGGTCATCTTGCTTATAATTTTCGCAAATAACTCCTAATCTCTTACATCAGCAAAGTAGGAGGCCGTGCTAGAATAGAAATACTACAAATTTTCTAAATTCTACCAGCATGTGATCTTGTTATGATAATATTATAAGTTTGAACAATAGGTGTCATTTTATCTTTTAGATCAACAAATGTAGGTCTCCATCTAACACATCTAGTTTATGCCACTATGTGCATAAATGTTGTAAATTGATCTAGATATAGGCTTTATGTGTATAGATAAAGCATATAGGCAGATAGCACAAAAATCTTGTTTATATGTTTAAACAATAAGGGTCAAACTTTAGCTCTCAATGTTTTTACTCGCTTCATAAGAAAGTACCAATAAATCCTTTCAAGAGCTGAAATCCACTCAAGCTAGAAACTCAAATTAAGCAATGTGGCAACATTTTTCTTGAGGAAATACATACCAACAAATTTTGTGGCTTGATATCACGATGGCACACCCCTACGACACGATGAACGTAAGCAAGTGCACGACAGATCTACATAAGAGAATAAGGAATGTTAAGAACGTGAAATCCAAGAGGAGCAATAACAAATGATGGCAACATAATGTGTAGGATTATCACTCACTTGGTAAGTGTACAACTGCACATAAATGAGAGGCACATGCTGGTTTATCCGGGTATAATATTTTGAGGTACGATATATGGTCTCAGAGACAAACTCAAGCACAAGGTTGAGGTACAATTCATCTTTCTCAGTGGTCGAAAAGAAATGATGTTTTAGCTGAACAACATTAGGATGGTCGAGCAAGAGCATAATTTGGAGCTCTCTATTTTTGTATCTCTTGTCCTGCAAAACCTTTTTTATGGCGACTGTTTCACCTGTTTCCATGTGTTTAGCCTGTGCAACTAAAAGTGTCATTAGATTTGACAACTAAACAACCTTACATGATCAAACACGAACCTCTAATATTTAAAAGAGATAAAGCATCACATACCTGAAAGACGACACCAAAAGAACCAGTGCCAACCACACGTTCTGCCATGTATGATATCGTCTGGCATGAAATAACTAGCAAAATTAGTTCATGCTAAAATCCAAGAAGGCAAAACATTCAGTTCGTAAATGATAAGCTAAAACTTGAAATCATAGGCATTGATAAAAGATTAAAGTTAGTTATTCCCAGGCTAATGATAAACTAAAAGCATTTGTCTAGAAAAGTTTGAGATTGACAAACAAGTACGAAGTAACATCAGAGACACAATTAAAAACTTATAACTTGTGACTTGTAGTCACAAGCTAAAATTTGCTGCAATGCGGAAATGAGAACAATCTAATAAATGCCAAATGTTTGAGAACATCAAGAGACCTGTTTTGGCTGGCCATTCCGACCACCTATTGTTGTTACAATTATCTGACCAGTTTCAGTTCCATTTCCATTTATCATTGTCCCTTCTGCTTCCTGCAAAAGTAAACTTGAAACTGGAATTAAAACTATAACAGCAGCATGCGCAAACAAAAAAAATCAAAGTAGTTGGGCATTCTTTTTTTCTGGAGAGAGAGAAGTAGTTGATAATCGTCTTCTTAAGAGAGTAGTTGGCCATCATAAGCAAAAATGGAAAAACAATATCAAACCTTCTCACTATGGGTATCAACTTTCTCATCTCTAATTGTCATCCCATGCATTTCCTTTGGAAGTTGGTCGACAGTTGCCTCTTCAGTTCTTGCAGGATGATCAGTACCTGATGTGCTTGCATCCAAATTCATGTGGGTTGAAGATGAATATTGATCTATATTAGAAGGCCTATTTTCAACTTTCTGTGGCTCTGTAAAATTTCCACCGCCCTCGTCCTGATCTACTTTCACTCTTTTGGTTCCAGGGTCCCCACCCTTAATAGAAAATCCAAGGCAAGTGAGTGAAAGAGCAGTATGAAATTAAAAAGGCAAATGTGGAGAAGAAAAAAGCATAAAGGGGCATGCATGCAACTTTTCCATCCTTATGGTTCTTGTTCTGTTCTCACTGGTTAATGCTGCCTTGTTAGCACCAATTTAGTCGTTCACACAGTTGTTGCTTTTTTTTTTTAGAAGGACACAGTTGTTGCTTCAAGTTATCCGATGCTATTTTGCACATAATTTTTCAATTGTGAGGCTTTTGAACCCGAAGTTATGCGTAGAGGAAACATAATCTTGGATGAAAGAAAACACAACATACTCCTATTCCCAGAAATAGTCGGACAAACATGAATTTTGTGTAGCACAAATAACAATGGTAAACAGCAGTAATTATACTACAGACTTATAATGGGCGCTAGAAGAATTTGTGGTAGTAAAGCATAACAAAATAACCTACAAATCAGTTTTATATACCCTAAGTTGCAAAATGCATTGTTAATGAACTGGGAATCATCCATTCCAACACCAAAATATAAACCAACTACAATAATCGGTATCATTTTCTGATGATTTCATCTGTTTCATGCATGATGGTGAAACAGCTCCTAATATTACATTTACAGTATAAACATGGTGCCAAAACAACATTAGGCAAATCTCAAAACTAGTGACCTGAAATGGTAATAAATTAAATATGATCGCAACAATCATGAAATCTATAAATTTAGTTTCTAACAAACAATCCAAATTTCAACATCTTCTCAGGAATAAAAGGAACAAAGAAAGCAATCATCGTCTAAAAGGCTCCTAAGCTGCCTCGCAAATTTCTACCAAAATACGAACTTTTTTATAACATTCGCTCCACACACAACTTTCCGAATTTAATGAAAATAAAAAAGATCCAGAGAACCCAATGCAGCAAAAATGTGCAGAAGGTACCCAAAAGAAAAAAAACACCCTTTGTTCTACGTAACAGCACGATCTTAACAATGTTACTGCAAGCAAACGTAACAACTCATCGAAACAAGGCTCCCAACTACATCAAACACAAAAGTTCGTTCCCAACAAAGGCCTAAAAGGCCAATGCCACCAAAAATCGATCAAGATGGAGCAACAAGAAGCAAAAAGCTGGAAAAAAAAAATGAAGCTCACGGGATCCGAAACCGACGACCTCCCGGACGCGATGCTCTTGAGCCGCCGCATCATATGCATCTTTCTTCCCCCTCCGCTCCTCTCTTCTCCTCTCTTCTCCTCCCCAGCAACAACAAATCTCAAAACAAAAAAAAAACCAAACTTTTTTTCTCTCCCTCTCTCGATCGATCTCTGCGCTCGATCTCAAATCCAATCCCGTTCACCCCTTCGCATCTCCTCCATCACCGGCCGCCTCAACTGATGGAGAGAGAGAGAGAGAGAGAGAGAGAGAGAGAGAGAGGCAAAAGGGGACGCGAGGAGAGAAGAAGAAGGAGAAAGGAATCAAAACAACAAAAATAGTTCTTTTTTTTTCTTTTGCTCTTTTGTTATATACGGAAAAGAAGGGGAAAAAAAGCACGTTAATTTCAGTTTTGCCATTATGTTGTTTTTTCTCCGGTCAAAAGGACTCGAAGACCGAACCGCTCAATCATTACACCGGTCGTAATCCGGGTCCTAAGGGGACGATAAGGACCGTTGATGTGCGATCTAAGGGTGGATATGGGGTCCAGGTTTTAGAGTGCTGTTAATATTTGGTTGGTCTTCTAAGAGCAGTTTTAAGCTGCGTTAATGACCGCGTAATATCCGGGTGGCTGTCCGGTCAGGATTCGTTTTAAGAGCAATTGGAAGTTTTATTATTAAGCCCATATAATTAATTCAACTGGCCAGTTGGTTTAATTAATCTCAAATAGATTTATTGATTGATTGATTGATTTAGTTTGATTGATTTTAAGAGTATGTTTGGTTAGAGATAAAAGGAAAGTAAAGGTGAGAAACGGAAAGGAAGTTAATCGATTAATTTCGTTTGATTGTATTTTTGATCGAGGGGAATGGAAGAAAATGTCTCCTCCATTTATCTACATTCCCTTCCAAATGTCGATTTTCCTTTCAACCCCAAATTGGAGTGGAAAGTAGGGGAAAAAATATTTAAACTATACTTCTTATTTATTCATATATAATTCAAATTTATAAACACATACATTAGGATATATTCGTCCAAGAAAAATTATAATTCTCTTTCCTTCTCTTTAATTATATCATCCAAATAAGATTAATTATTTCACCTTCATTCTCTTTCATTTTCTTCCTCTAGTTTTCCTTTCTCTCAATTTTCTTCTCTTCCCCTTCATAAATGTTGAACCAAAAAGACCCTAAAGCAATAAGGGATTTTTTGAGAGTTTTTTTAAAATATATTTATCTGATAAATTTTAATTTTTTATGAACTCAATCAAATAACATAGGTTTTTACTTTAAACAAAATAAAATTTATTAAGATATCGTTAAAAATAAGTTTAAAGATTAATAACAAAATATTATTATAAAATGTATATAGAAAAGTGAGGATGGATATTTGGATAACATATGTGTAGTGTAGACAATCAATTATTTGTAAGTAATTTAAATACATTGAGAAGATAAAGTTGAATAATACTTTTTTTCTAAAATATAAAATTACTGAAAATTTTAATTTAGTTTGGTCAAAAGGCAATAATTTAGATTATTGAATTATGAGGGTGTCATACATTATTTTATTAATAGCATATCAAACATATTTTTAATCATCAAAATTTAAGTTTATTATTATGATTCTTTCTAAAATTATTCATATATAAATTACACACACACACACACACACACATATATATATATATATATATATATGGATGGTACAATTTTTTTATATTGATAGTTTTAGTAATAACAATGTCAATAAAGTGGCACATGATATCTTTATTTTTGTTACATTTATATTATTAAAGAAGCTAAAATTATCGGTGATATATTTGTAATAAAATATAATAATTTGAAATTTAAGTAAAATAATCAATAATATAAATAAATTATCACATAGGAAACATTATAATAATAATAATAATAATAATAATAATAATAATTATTATTATTATTATTATTATTATTATTATTATTATCATCAATATAATAACTGTATATGATTTTTAGTAACTACTATTAAAATGAGGAGTCGAATGTAAATATTTTACCGTAATATTGGTTAATATTTTGAATTAAACTTACTTTTTATCATAAAATATTTTATTTAAAAAAAAATAGTTTTGAAGTAAAATAGGACTTGGAGAAAGAGGTTAAGAATTATTTGGGACAACTTAAAACACTTGGTAACGTTGAATACTTTTTTTTCGAATGGGATCACGTTCGCTCTCATCAGAAAAATCAAATACCATAGTCAATCTGAGTTTACATAGTTTAATAATGTACTGAATATCACTGGAAAAAATAATTCACGTAGTCGTTTTATTATGCGATATGTTGTTTAGTTTCTTAGACATCTGAAAACTTTATTTATTATGAGGTAAATGGGGGTGTAGAGCACTCTGCTCTACATCCGTGTATAACACTCATAATTATTATATAATTATTAATAATTAATAAAATTATTAATCTAATTCATAAGATAAAATAATATGTACTTATCAAATCAATCCGATAATCTAAAATGATATATAAGTTTAAAGAAATTGTGATCGCCAAATTATTAAAAATAATAAAACATACTTAATCATGATCATCCAATGATCCAATTATTATGATCTTGATCAAACTGACTACTTAATTAATAAAATAAATTAATAAATAATTATTTAATTAATCCGATGGATAAAAATGATGCTATACATCGGGTGTAGTGCAATGTGCTCTACACCTCCATTTTTCTCATTTATATTATAATAGTTGGAAAAGGATATGTATAAATTATTACGTGCATTGCAAGATGTAGCGTAGGAATCTTAATTATATCAACATTTGTATTTTATTAACATATATAATAAGCATTTTGTCTTGTGATTTGATGTTTAATTTTGTTGTCCATTTGTTTTTGCATCATTCACTAAATAGCTTAATAAATCTCGATATCTAGATCATTAAATAAAATTGGATGACTTCTAAGTATAAATAATATTATTAAAATAAAAAAAATGTGTGGCGTGCGGGTTATTGGTTAAGCAACGCAAAAGATGCATTTTAGGATCAGTTTTCTCTTTTTCTCAAATTTTATAAAATTTTCATTCATTCTATGCCTTCTAAAATTATTTTTTTCTCTTTATCTGACAGATTTTATTTCTAAAATTAAATGAATTTTATGACATACATGGACGAACATTTTAAATGTGGAAAATAAGTTTTTTTTATCATGTTTATAAGGGTAAGAAAAGTATACAAAAGAAAAGAAAAAGAAAAAAATGCTTATTGAGTCGTTAAAGACATGGGTTGTCTCATATCATGCAAGCAACTGGGACTTCTCGATTTGATAACATGATTTTTAAAAAAAAAGAAAAGTTGGTTCCTCTGCCATGATAACGATTTCGAACTCTTGTCGTTGTTTGGATAGAGAAATAGAAGAAAAAAAAATTGAAAGAAAAAAAATAGAGAAATATTATAAAGTAATTTTGTAAAATACAGTTTTATTTTAATAAACAAAATAAATAAAATATCAATTTTAATTATGATAACCATTCGAAAATATTTTTTATTCATTAATTTTATTTGATGAAATTGATGTTAAGTGATTTAGAGAGATCCAAACTTCAATTATGATAATGAAATAAGTTGTAGATTAACATGATTTAGATTCAATCATAATAAAAGGAACACAATGGCCAAGGAACTCTCGGTACATGCAATCCCAACCTTGAATTAATAAAGTAAAGCTTATCCATATGCAACGAAGTTGGTTGACACTAATAGTTGACGGATCTATGCCCCGAGTTAAGGGATCCGAAGTTAATAGCCCCGAGTTCGAGCCTCAAAATTATCAATTTGATCAGAATTTATCTTTGTCACACTCGTTCGAACACCGGATTAATCAGGTGCTAGTAATTCTGCAACGAGCTTGATCGAAAAAAAAAAAACTTATCCATATGCTGGATTAAGATATAACGATTGATCACTTTGTAAAGACAAATCAGTATCCATTTCTTAAATATTGTTAAGCCATAACATCAGCAAAAGTCGAATCTTCAGAAGCTTTCAGATCTGGCATTAGATTTGTATAATCCACATCTCCAAGATGGGCATCCCTTGATCATGTGAAATAAGATAATTATCACGAGCTCATAACATCCAACAACGAGCCTGCTCAAAGCCAAATGCTGCACGGAAAGATGAATGATATCTCTGCTATTGGCAGCTTATCATTCATTTTCATCATAGAGTTAATAAATTAGCCACGGAATAGAATCAATATTTATCACAGGAAATCATAGAGAAGACATATCGTTTCCACATGCAACCACATGCAAATAATGCCGTTGCTTATTCCATTATCAGATAAGAATTAGACTATGGTAGGATGCTTGGAGCACGTTTGGCTTGCAACAACATAGAATCAGATGATCCACAATCATGGAAACGCAGGGTATTGATTGCAAGTTAAACATTACAACTTTCTAATGCAAAAGTCTCTCAACCCTGGGCAACTGTTCGAGTCTTTCCGGCTTACAGAAAAAGATGAAGTTGAAAGTGATAAAAGGCATCACAGAGCATTGATCATCCTCTTCATTTCAGCAGACCTCCTTGGATCAGGTTCAGCAATAGCTCTCTCAGTCAAGACATGCTTAATTCGACACATTGATTTCCTTACCTGCAATGTCCATTCAGGTTATGTGTGCAGACAGGAAAATGCCACAGGAAAAATAATCACTAATCAATTGAAGAATGAAACAGTTGTAAAGAACAATCTTTCACTAAAATAAAAAGGATCAATAGTTTGCCAACTATAGCTGTTCAATCGAGGCCCCAGCCGTCCAAAGAGAATTTGATAAGGAACATATCAAAGCCAACCCCAACATCGCCATCATGCCTATCAGACAGATGTGCCGTTCGACAACTACAGTTCTCAGTCGAGGCCCTGGCCGCCCAAAGAAAGAGTAGTTCAAAGGAACATATCAAAGACTGCAAACATGGGCATCAAGCCTATCAGACAGCTATGCTGTTTGATTTCACTCTGCATATGACACCCTGGATTGAGAAGACATTTAAATGACTACTACATGTCATTAACATTGGCTCAAAGCTTGAATATATTCCCAGGATAATGTTAGCAATCTCTTTCTTCTGGTTATAGCCTCCTCAAACTTCATGGAATTTCAATTGTTAAGGGACAGAAATATAATAGATATTCCGTCCAAGTATATTGATGATATTTAACAAATATCAACATGAGTCAAATCCATGTTCAATAACCATTTTTAAATTTAGTCAAGGTTTGAAGGCAAACCAAAAGTCTGAATTCAAAAGAACTATATCTTTGCAGCTTCAGTTTTCTGTGAAGGAACTCAGACAGTTTTTAAGATGTCTCCAAACAAGGATATTGCTTAGAAGAATCAAAGCTAGGTTAGGTAAGGATATCAATCACAGATGATCTTTAAATCATGCAAGCACCATTAGGCCTAGTTAGCCTGTCTATAGGCTTGGCAGTGTCCCTCTGGATCAAATGAGGATTATTGCTAACAAATAAGAAACTGTAGATTCATAGTTGGAGCACAGAGGAACTGCCAACAACTTCAAATGAAGATTACAAAGAAAGCTACTTAAATCAAGGAAATTTTATCATAAAAGCTTGGCAACTTCCAAGGGAAATTCTGAGAATTCCTTCTACATTTCATTTTTCTATAAAACATGTTCTTCAGAAAAGAAGAATGATCAAATGTAGAGAATATCTATTAAATCAGGAGCAATGTGTTAAGCAAATGAGTAAACAGAAAAAGGTACCTAAAGGTTCATACTGAAGAGTGAAGTAAGATGAACTCAATATTAAAATATGTTAAAAGTGCTCCAGCAGCTTATGAATAAAGATATCAAACATGAAACAGAAGTACTATTCGGTGCTTTTAGCTTTTATACGAAGGAAGAGACATCAAATTGTTTTATTCTTAAGTCACCAATGAGTAATGCCAGCAACAAAGTCATCAATTAATGAAGCAGGAAAGTCGGATCGTGAGCTTCAGTTTCATTTCTTTATAGATGATTAAAACAAAAGATACCTTTGGAATGCGCTCTTGATTAGGAAAACGAAGATTCTGAGCTTGAAGCATCTGTCTCTGAGACATCAGCATATTCTTTTCCTTCAACAGGACATACCAGAGCTTTTGCAGATCATCCCAAGATTTCAGACGCAACTCAGAAGCCTTCCAACCGCGACCTATGACGGAGATCAGTTAGTGGATTTCTGGAGTGAAACTTATTAACCTAAATCAGAAACACGATTGAACAACACATAGGTACATCCATCGATTTTTTTTTTATAAATACGTCCACTTAGTATGATATCGTTAAAAAATATAATATTGTTGGAACATTGAGTGTGTCATTAGGATAGACATCCGAAAAGCCATGTCAATGGTTTAAAATTTAAAGCACTGAAACATCTTAGGTCCTACATGCAACTTTGGACCACCCAAATTTTCAAAAAAAATTATTTTGTATGAGTCAGGTTGCCAGATATTACATACCAAAAAGAAACATGGTCATGCACTTAGTAGAACCTGATGCTCTTTTTGCTTTAGACAGTAGAAAATTTAATTCTGAGTCACATCAAACAATCAATAAAAACTATTTCATTCTCTTTCGTTCTGTTTTAGAAAGATTTCACATTCTATTTGACTACAATGGCATTTCATAACCTCTATGTTTTTTTTTCTATTTTGATTGTTGTTCAGCCACAAAATATTTTTTGTTCACAAATTAGAACCACAGACTCACTACAAGAGATAAAAGAAAATTGATTAACGGGATTACCATATACAACTGGCTTTTCCTCGTCCGCGCTTCTGTCAGCCTCAAAGAACTCCTCAAGCGGATTACGGATTTTGTTAGCTGAAGCAGTCGATGCGGCGGCAGCTGCTGACGATTCAGTCTTCACTGCAGAGTACAGTGTGCTGCGGAGAACCCTGGACATAAACATGATTCCGGAGACCTGCAGAAAATTGTTCAACATAAATCATCACAACCTTACACCTAACTTTACAATCTAAACACAAATATAACAGCAGAATCATCATTGCATAACCGCAATTCCAGCAAATTATGGATCACAAAATGCTAAAACCCTAAACCCTCCTATATAGAGACAGCATAAAATCTGGAACATGTTCAATTTAGAGGCGTCAAATGCTACCTTCGGGTGGAGGGAGAGGCAACGGTGAAGGATTTCGGCGGTGGCGGCGCTTGGCGATGAGTGACGATTGGAGAATGCGGCGAGTGGGAGGCAGCAGTTGCCGGCGACGACGACGATGACGAGCAGATGAGCTTGGACTCTGTACAGGATCGTGGCGGCAGCTCCACGAGCTCGACGACGGGACACCTTCGGCGGCGGACGGAGGCAGCGGAGGCGGATTGCGTCGCGGCAGAAGGCGGAAGGAGACGTGCCCTAAAACATTCGAAGAGAGAGAAAGTGCTCACTTTTTAGTATTTTAGAAACATCCCTTGAACCGGTTCATATGAAGTTGAGCCGTTTCTGAACCGGTAAATTTTATCCACCATATACCTTTGATCGGACGACCACGAAAGAATGTAGTATATTGCCACCCCAACTTAAATATATGTATGCAGTCCATTTGACTGGCGATGAAAAGAGAACCAAGAAGGAAAAAGAAAAAAACAATGTAAATTTATTTGATTATATTTTTAATTGAGGAAAATAAAAAAAATGACTTTCATTTTTCAATTCCAAATTATTATATTTTATTTAAAACATATTTTTAATTTTAAATATATATAATTAAATATATAAATGCATTCATCTAATAAAATTATAGTTCTCTTCTCCTTAGTTGAGGTTAATTCTCTTTTGTTTTCTTTCTCCATTTTTTTTTCTCTTAATAATTATTGAACCAAACAAATCTTAAGATTAGATAATAAAAATAAATTATTGTCTATCTAATAATGTAATTGAATATATTATGTATGTGCGCGCTTTAGGATTTGTTTGATTGAGGATGAAAAGAGAATAAGAAAATAAAAAAAGATTATTAATTCATTTGATTATATTTTTTAATGGAAGAGAATTTCTCCAAGAGTTTATTTTTTTAATCCCAAATTTAAATGTAAAAAAGGAAAACTAATTATATTTTTGAATACATTTTCAACTTTGACATATATAATTAGATATATAAATAAAGATATGTCCAACAAAAATTTTAATAACTTTAATTTATTTTATTATATTTTTAATCGAGAAAAATAGAAAGGAAGGACTCCTTCTAAGAGTTGATTTATCTTTCAATTCAAAATTATTATATAAAAGAGAAAAAATATATATTTAAAACATATTTATAATTTTAAATATATATATATACATGCATTAAAATATATTCATCTAATAAAATTATAATTCTCTTTCATTTTCTTTTTCCATTTTCTCCTCTTAATAATTATTGAATCAAACAAACCTTAAATTTAGATAAGAAACATGAATTATTATCTGTCAAATAATGCAATTCAATATAATATGTATGAGCGTGCGTTGGGGAATTTTTCTGATTGAGGATGAAAAGAAGATAAAAAAATTTAAAAAAGAGACTATTAATTCATTTGATTATATTTTTTAATGAAAGAGAATGGAGATAAATGTCTTCTTCATTTTTCTTCAAAAGTTTAATTCTTTTTAATTCCAAATTAGAATGTAAAGAAGAGAAAAGTATATACAATTTTGACTTCAATCGTATAGAATTTGATATATAAATATATGTCCAACAAAATTATAATAACATAATCCTTTCACCTCCATTTTTTTTTACCCTCGATTATATTCCCTTCCTAATCAATAGACACTAAATTTTATATAAAGTAGCATGAATTATTATACAATTAATTGTCTAATAGTGTAATTGATGTTGACTGGATTACATGGTTAATACTAGTGGGCTTCGGCCCATGTATGCATACAACATTTCTTGTGATTAATAGTTGAGGTTGAAGAGTCTACTTAGCAACTTAGCGATGATCTAACTCGTCAAATTTAATTATGATGATTATAGATTAAATTTAAAAGTTTAAAATATATTTTAAAAATTTGATCTTGAATCGTCAAAAATGAATCTGACGAATTAAATCATCGCTAAGTAGCCTACTTAGTAAAAGTGCTAAGCAAGTTTTCTTTCTCCTTAATAGTTTTCTTGTGACAACTGATGCCGACTATATAAATTAATCAGTGGCAGGATAAAATTGGTCTTTATGTGGTCAATATTTTTTCCCTTTTTTAATAAAACAACAAGCTAAGTAGGTTGACTTGGACTCGGAAAACGAAAATAAAGTATTGAAATCGTCGAATTTGATCTTGATGATTCGTGATCAGATTTGAAAATTTAAAAAAAAATTTCCAAAATCGAATATAACATATAGCAAAACTGGTACATAAATCTTGAAATAACAAGAATTTTCTTGACACATTAAAAGTAATAATTTGAACTTCTTAAAGGAATTTACACATTCTTGAAAAGGGAAGTTGAGTATGCCGACAAGCAAAACAAAGCAGAACTTGTTCGTCTTTATTAAAAAAAAAGTTGATAGAGTTATAAATTGAAGCTTATTCATAAGAAGATTGCTTAATCTTTTGTGTCGTAACTTCCTTTGAGCAACATTGACTTCAGCAACTATGTTAAGCTGATAATAAAAAGGCCCTTATCCTTCTTTTCCATCGGGTTTGTCTCTCCAACTGTATGTCTTTTAATAGAATCTTGTGCAAACTTGAGTGAGCAACTATTGATATTAAATTGAACTCAAAGTCAAGGATATAGAACATATTAAGAAGTTTTAGTCTTGGTGTTATTTCAAATGAATTAGTGTGTCACGTCTAGAAGAATTTTCATTTGACATCTCTCAACATCAAACTATTGTAATATATGTTCAAACTGCACGAAAATGACATCTCAGGCACTTAGATAATGCAATTGGATGCAAATTATCTAGCGTAAATTGGATGCTCCTTACAAGAAGACTTCTTCCACATGCCGATGAGACTCTCGCTACTCAAAAACCTCGAAGGTAGCGAGTCACCATTGGATGATATCTCCTAGCCATTAGTTTTTGGAGTTGCATGTTGAAAATGTTGGCAATGGAGGAATAAAAGACTTTTTGATGAAGACTTCATATCCCCAAGCAAACCTGTCGAGACAATATTGTTGTTTGCATCAAGCATGATAGTCACAGAGAAATTGTTGAAAACTCTATCAGTCCCCACGCCTCAAGAAGGAAGCTCAACTTGGAAGGCTTCGGTGCAGGGATGGGTCAAGTGCAATACTGACGAAGCTTCTTTCGCTCAAGAGGAACTAGTAATCAAGATCGAATTAGAGGACTCTATAGAGACAACTCTGGCAACTGGGTCGGCGGTTTCATTGGTCAAACAACAACAAAGTCAATCATCAAAATGGAATTACGGGCTATCTTTTATGGGTTGGAATTTGCCTGGATGCACAAGCATGAAAAACTCATATTGAAAAATGGCTTCCTCCAAGCAGTTAATATCCTGCATAACCAAACTCATGTTATCCCTCACCTGCGGCAACTGATCAAAGACATCCGCAATGTGCTGCGCAAACCGTGGGAAGTCAAGCTGGAGCATGTAAGTCGAGATGCTAACACTTGTGCAGACTACCTTGCCAAATCGCAACCTGACACTAGAACAGAACCACGCGAGCTACTTCTACCTCCTATTGCCATGGGTAGTTTACTTTTTGGTGATATCATTGGGATCCATGTACCCAACCCTCTTTTATAACTTTCTTTTGTAACAAGGCTTTAGCCTCTTAATTGTCAAAAAGAAAATTGACAAACTAACATAACTTTATTCAGCAACTTCTTTAAAATCAAAGAAATAGAAAAAGTACCTCCCATATTAATCAATGTCAGCTTTTTTTTTCCTCCTAACTTTTTCCAAAGCATCATCATACTATGCTTGTATTATTCATCATTAATGAGTTATGACTTATAATCAAACATAATAATTTGTGTCCTTATTGCATCAATGATTAGTGCATTACTGGCATTTTCTAAATATTTAGGTTTACTAGATTTAAATTTTGGTGAAAATCCAACAATTCTATTGCATTGATCAAGACTTTTCGATCAAGACTTCATATCCCCAAGCAAACCCGTCGAGATCATATTGCTGTTTGCATCCAGCGTGGTAGTCGCAGAGAAATTGTCGAAAACTCTATCAGTCCCCACACTTCAAGGAGGAGGCTCAACTTGGAAGGCTTCGGTGTAGGGATGGGTCAAGTGCAATATTGACGAAAGCTTCTTTCGCTCAAGAGGAACTAGTAATCAAGCTCGAATTGGAGGACTCTATAGAGACAATCATCAAAATGGAATTACGGGCTATCCTTTATGGGTTGGAATTTGCCTGGATGCACAAGCACGAAAAGTTCATATTGGAAACTAACTTCCTCCAAGCAGTTAATATCATGCATAACCAAATTCATGTTATCCCTCACCTGCAGCAACTGATTGAAGACATCCGCAATGTGCTGCGATCGTGGGAAGTCAAGCTGGAGCATGTAAGTCGAGATGCTAACACTTGCGCATACTAGCTTGCCAAATTGCAACCTGCACTAGAACAGAACCACGCGAGCTACTTCTACCTCCTATTGCCATGGGTAGTTTACTTTTTGGTGATATCATTGGGATCCATGTACCCAACCCTCTTTTATAACTTTCTTTTGTAACAAGGCTTTAGCCTCTTAATTGTCAAAAAGAAAATTGACAAACTAACATAACTTTATTCAGCAACTTCTTTAAAATCAAAGAAATAGAAAAAGTACCTCCCATATTAATCAATGTCAGCTTTTTTTTTCCTCCTAACTTTTTCCAAAGCATCATCATACTATGCTTGTATTATTCATCATTAATGAGTTATGACTTATAATCAAACATAATAATTTGTGTCCTTATTGCATCAATGATTAGTGCATTACTGGCATTTTCTAAATATTTAGGTTTACTAGATTTAAATTTTGGTGAAAATCCAACAATTCTATTGCATTGATCAAGACTTTTCGATCAAGACTTCATATCCCCAAGCAAACCCGTCGAGATCATATTGCTGTTTGCATCCAGCGTGGTAGTCGCAGAGAAATTGTCGAAAACTCTATCAGTCCCCACACTTCAAGGAGGAGGCTCAACTTGGAAGGCTTCGGTGTAGGGATGGGTCAAGTGCAATATTGACGAAAGCTTCTTTCGCTCAAGAGGAACTAGTAATCAAGCTCGAATTGGAGGACTCTATAGAGACAATCATCAAAATGGAATTACGGGCTATCCTTTATGGGTTGGAATTTGCCTGGATGCACAAGCACGAAAAGTTCATATTGGAAACTAACTTCCTCCAAGCAGTTAATATCATGCATAACCAAATTCATGTTATCCCTCACCTGCAGCAACTGATTGAAGACATCCGCAATGTGCTGCGATCGTGGGAAGTCAAGCTGGAGCATGTAAGTCGAGATGCTAACACTTGCGCATACTAGCTTGCCAAATTGCAACCTGCACTAGAACAGAACCACGCGAGCTACTTCTACCTCCTATTGCCATGGGTAGTTTACTTTTTAGTGATTTCATTGGGATCCATGTACCCAACCCTCTTTTGTAACTTTCTTTTGTAACAAGGCTTTAGCCTCTTAATTGTCGAAAAAAATTGACAAACTAACATAACTTTATTCAGCAACTTCTTTAAAATCAAAGAAATAGAAGTAGTACCTCCCATATTAATCAACGTCTCAGCTATTTTTTTTTCCTCGTAACTTTTTGAAAAGCATCATCGTATTGTGCTTGTATTATTCATCATTAATGAGTTGTGGCTTATAATCAATCATAATAATTTGTGTCCCTATTGCATCAATCATTAGTGCATTACTGGCATTTTCTTGATATTTAGGTCTAGTAAAAATCAAATAATTCTATTGCATTGATCTGTTTAATGACCTGGTGTTTTTTTTATAATGATAGGATATCAGGGCTTGATTATCTTATTATATTTGAAAAAACAACTTGCTTAGTGGAATTCTATATGACTTAAACCTCTTTTGCCTTTGTTCTTCACTATTATGAGAGAACCGACCTAATTGATTGAAGATACTAGATTCACAAAAAGGGTCTGTAGTTGAGCATTGCTATAACTATCATTAAGGACCATTAAGAACTTACATAATTGTTGTTGTGACAGTTAACTAAAATAGCCTTTTAACTAGTCTAGAGGAGGTAAAATAGGAACCATCAATGATAATTTTTTAAGCTTTATTTTGTAGAAACAATATGCAACTAACAAGTTACTTCCACTCTCAATAGAATAAGTTCATATTCCATTTTAATTTATCACATTGTTCCTTTAGATACATCCTTCTAGACAAGATATGTATCTTGGTTAATAAGTTATGTCGCTATATAAACATTTTGTCATAATACTCGTGATCCAATACACAACTAACACATTTCAACATTTTTGTTGGAACCTTAAAGATGAAAGAGATTGATCTATGGCACAACTGACGACAAAATCATGTTTATTCTTTTCTAACAGAGGCATTATAAAGAGAACTCTTGCATATGGTACATAATTGCTCAAATCACTAACTGATGCGGAACATGAACTAAACCAAGTGAATACAAAAAATTTAACAACAAAGGGCTTGTTGTATCTAAGGCGATTGCAGAGAAAATATATTCAAATGTCATCATGGCAGTTATCAAAATGAACAATCTCATATCTATGTACCCTTCAAGTAAGAGTTGATACGACGTGAGTCAAACTAGGCCAACATTTAAATATGTCAAGTCTGTTTAAAAAGTTCAATAAACGAGATAGGTCGAAGACCTATATTAGACTTAAAAATTAAGTTTGACCTGACTTAGTTGTTGAATTTAAAAATCATGGCCTATCTTATTAGCTTATTAAGCTATATTTATTAATTAAAAATATATATTTTAATATATCATATATAATTTAAATTATATTTACAATATACAAAAAATATTATGTACTTTAGTATTGTGCACATCTAATGTACCAAAATTATTAATAATCTTAAATAAAAATGACTTATTATATCTCTTTTAATTTGATTTTTTGAATTAAAAATACTAATAATCTTGATTCATATTCTAAATATTTTTTTATAATATATATTAGTTATATAAGTTAGCATTATAGGCTAACAAGTTAGGCCAATATAGATAAGCCAAATAAAAGGCCAAATTTTGATTTGAAGCATGATTTATTTATTTAATAAGGTGAGCTGAGCAAAGTTCAAAGTATGCCAAATCATGAGTTGTCGAGGCTTATTTCCAACTTACGTCCAAATTACATATCAAATTTAGAAAGAAAACCAATCGATCATGCAATTGAAACAAAAAATGATCACAAGAGTTGATTTCACAAGTAGAACTAGATATGTATAATTGAAGTGCACTAATTTGGTGTGTAAAGCCCCAGTTAACTTACATATGAGTTATAGGATAGGCAAGGGCGGACCCACATATATTTTGGGGGAGGTCTCAATTCCCCACATTTTTTAGTATATAAAGTATGTATATATGTATATACTAGTAGTTATAGTCAATAAATAAAATAAGTATTAATAAATAACACTATTATTCAGCTACTTTAGTGGGTAGATAATTTTGATTAGTATTTAGAGATCTAAGATTTAAATATTGATGCATCTTATTTTTTTAATTTACTTATATATATATTGACCCCTTCTAAACTTTATATCTGGATCCGTCACTAGGGATATGACACGTGTAACACACTTTTAGTGTACTAAAAAGTGATGATACTTTTTGTAAAAAAAATATAAAAAATATTCACTTTTATAAAATGTATCGCCACTTTATTTATAAGTGCGCTATACATTTCTTTTTATCGTAACTTTAATCGATTTAAATTGTGAGTAGAATTATATCACAAATCAACGAGAGCTAGTAGCGTTGAATTTAATTCTTAAAATTATTAATTTAATAAAAAATATTATTTTATTTATTATCTTGATTCTAAATTAATTATATGGTGATAGTTCTACACATCGGAGGGTCTCGACCGAATGAGTACCAAAAAAACTTATATATAATGTTGTTATAAATGCGTATAAAAATTAAAGTAGGGCTGCAATATAAACAGAAAAATAACCGTCGATCATTGGAATTGGAGTATGTATGACAACCAATGTTGTAAAACCCAGACCGGCCCGACCGGTCGGACCGGTCGGACCGCGATCCGAGCTTTAAAACGGTTCATGGGTCAAGTTAAACCCGGAAAGCACATTGAACCGTTTTGGACCGGTCAAACCGGTCGGTTTTAGACCCATGGGTTCAAGTAAAAAATTAAATATGTAAAATGTTAGAGGGTGAATTGAACCCTAGACATTTTACCTAGTGAGGCCTACAATAACCACTAGAGCAACTAAACACAAGTGTCAATGTTAAATTTGTAAACAATTTATTAATTTATAATTTTACAAATGAATGTCAAATATCTAATATTATTATTTCTTTAACAATAAATTTAAAGTATTTTTTTTTTCTAATTGAACATGGAAAAAAATAATAATATGAATTTATTGTATTGCTATATTTTTTGTGGTAAAAAAAACTTATTTTTATTTGATTGGTGAAATTTATTTGACACTTTAACATTGATGATTAAAATTATTTTTATTGAGTTATTATATAATTTGCATAATATATTTATCAATTTATAATATACTACATATTTTATTAACTTTTGTAAGTATATAAAATATATTTATAGTGATTTATTGTTGTCCGGTTCGATCATTCGGTCTAATCGATTCAACCGGTCTGACCTCGTCTGAAACTTTTCCGGGTTGATCGCCGGTCTGAGTTTTACAACATTGATGACAACTATTCAGCAGATTTCCATACCCTGCCGCCCTCGCACAACTTATATCAAATATCTTTTATTATAAATTTACTTGAAATCATATTATCTGTTGTCCAAACATCTCCTCAATCAAGAGTTTGGGGATAATTTAAAAACTATCCAGTGGACCAATGCATTGTTGGGCCAGCCCAGCCCACACATAAATCTAATCCACATTGGGCCAGAAATTTTCCAATGCATGCACATCGAGCCTAACCCATGCATTCAACTGAGCAATATAATTAGGGTAAAATAATTATGCAACATGTAATTTACAGCGCGGTCCATTTTTTTCAGTATAAACTTGTATTTATAAACACACACTAATAAATTTATTTGTATATGTGAGAAGAAGTTAATCGCTATAATTTACAGCGTTGCAATGCCCTCATATAATTAACTAAAAACTATTAATCGAAACCACCTCTCCCTATTTTGCTTATATATCGTCTTCATGAGAAAATATAATTATTTCAGAAAAAAGTTTGTCTTTTATATCTAAAGTGTGACGTAGTGACTGCTTATAGTCATTAATAGCATTGAAGATCATTAATTAAAGTAATGACTATTATAATAATTAAGAAAATATTATGATCATAATGATTATGAATATGAACAGTTATAATAAATAATTATAATTATCCCTAAATTAAAATTAAGTGTGCGTATTATTCTTTGCATTTTTATTGGAATTAGAAAATATTCAATTAGATTTGGTTAGAAGAATGCAGTAGAATAACCGTAAAAATAATAATTATAATTATTACTTTTACTTTATAATATGTAATTATATTAACATAATACGAAAAAAATAAACAAAGTCAATGTATTATATACTTATTTATAATGATATAATGCTTAATATAATGTTAAACAAGTTAAATAATAGTGAAACATTAAAGAATAATTCTAATTATATATCTTTAAATATATAATCACAATAGTTAAATTGATATGCTAGTTAATTAATACTTTTATTTATTTATTTACTACGTTATTTTAATTATTAAAAAAATTAAAAAATGAAGAATAGGCAAATTCCTATGCAAGCGAGAACACGACTTTATCAATTTTCAGATTCCAATGCATCGGATACACAATATTTTCTTTTGGTCTTTTCCTTCATATTTTCACTATGCTTTGTTATTATTCCCCATATTCTTATTCTCACTATGACTTTGTTCTCATACCATATAAATATAACTAGTATGATTATATAATTTAGAAATATTAGTGTGCATACAAAAAATTGTGTATGCACCGTGTATACACGTAGAATTAAACATTTCGTTCTGCGCATAATTAAACATTTCGTTTAAAATAATTTGCTTATATCATTTATGGACGCAGAATTAAACATCTCGTTCTGCGCCAAGTGGACGACATTCATTTTATATTTTATTGATAAATAAATAATGTTTATGTAGCTTTATTTCCACTCGATA
Source organism: Pontederia paniculata (assembly GCA_001647135.1). NCBI lineage: Eukaryota > Viridiplantae > Streptophyta > Magnoliopsida > Commelinales > Pontederiaceae > Pontederia > Pontederia paniculata. The sequence continues at coordinate 85,416 of LTAE01000108.1, read as the reverse complement.
AAAGTTATTAATGTCGCAGCTCACTTTTTTTAATCAGTTTAACTTAATCTTGCCTTTTGTAACTTTTATTCTCGTCTTTGTTTAATTCCCAGTTTATCTCATTTATAAACTTAATACATTGTATTATTATTTTTAATCCATTGTTTGTTATGAAAATGTTGTTTAATACAACTGACAAATATAAAAAATTATTTGACACTTAGTATTGATTTTCATGGCAAAGTCATCATAAAAACATGTTACAAATAATTACTAATTAAAATTCATGCTTAATTCTGGCTTTCAATATTGTAGGAAAAGAAAGATCTTGGATTCACTCAATGTAAAAATAAAATCATATCATATTTTTTCAAAGAAACAATGACTTATATGCTACTTATTACAATTAAACTACATATTAACAAAATGTCAACTGACATCTTTAAAATATAATATATTTCATCATGCCAATTAATAGTAAAACTTAACAATGAAAAGAAGAAAATCTTATAGTAACAATGTTTTAGATGAGGCAAATCCAAAACAATTTATTTAAAAATAACAAATAACATATATAAACCATGAGGATAGTGGTCCAAAAGTAAAGTTGAATAGTCAGATCCTTCTTTTTGAAGTGGCAATATAGATATCTTGAAATTATACAAATAATTGGTTGACCTAGTTACTATTTGTGTTAAATTTCAGAATGAGTAATCTCAAATTGATATTTTGAAAGCATCACTGTGCACTTTGCATTCAAAAAAGAGTGTGCAAAAGCTCAACTCTTTAAATTGGTCTACTACTTTTTTTTTCTAGACACCTTAAGATTATTGTCATATGAGAAATGACTATTGAAACATTATAACAAATGTTAGACAATCCAAGTAATAATAAACTTGATAATAATTATTAGATTATAGTATAATTAACACTTGACAACTGAAAAGATTTCTTGAAAAAGATTATCAATTTCATATCCCATTTTAGAAACTAAATATCTTATCCAATCATAATTTCTCTACTTTGAAATTTTTTTTTTTAATCTCTGCGGATACAGATGCTCAAGTTCTTAAATAACTATCCACCAAAAAAAATGTGTCTTAAATAACTCGTGTGTACGTTGCACGTGGTAGCAATATCTTTATCATGGGGCTTTAATTTCGAAACTACTTCATAGTCGCATTTATGTTGTTTTTTAGTTGCTCCAATTATATTCAAGATTAATAGTCTCGATTATTCTATATCGTTCTGATAATATATAAAAAATTTTAAAGAGAATTTTTTATATCAAATTCGAGATATTATTAATGTAACGACCCGCGAGCACGCCCCACATGTGGTCGAATCGATATCCGACACACGTCGAGGAGGTTCCCGAGGCGGTACGAGAATACAATAAACTATGATAACGGAAAACGATATAAATCAGCGATGAAACACAACTAAAATAATAAATCAATTCGATACATTGTCATAAGAACACAAAATGTTGACTTACAACATCAAAGCACATGACTTATATATATTCTTGAGCTCGTAACTCGATAGATAAGACTTGATATACGGAAACTAAGGAAAGGAGGCTTACTAATCGGCCATACAATATATTAGACTCGATACTTAGCATGTGTCATGTGCAACCTTCTTTCCAAAAGCATCCCTTTCATACCTACACCTTTCTGCCTGCAGGATCCAATGTAGAGGAAGAACCCGTGAGCTTTCGCCCATTACGTAAACAATAACAATATGATAATAATGACGATAACAATGAACAATAGGGTTAATGTAAGCATGATATCAATCTATCAAAGAATAATAATGATTAAGTCGGTATATCTTGAGACTTTAATCATTTCCATATCAATAACAATGACTAACATGAACACTTAATACATTAGGAATCCTAATGTTCAATATCAATAACAATATATGTCCATACTAGACTTATCTTATTTATTGTCATTTGATGATCGAAAGATCCCTTTGTGATTTCCTCAATCCGTCTCCATATAGTTGTTCACATATAAAGTTGTCCCCATCAATATAAGTCTTGCTTATTACAATAACAATATGGATCCATGATCCATCAATAATAATATCGATATGGTTCCTTAAATCATTTATCCGTCAATCATCAAATGAGAAACCATTATATTCATTTCAATCAATTTATTTGGGTCGTTAACAATTATTGGAGGATTGGGATAACCTTGATCGACCAATATGGGTTAGCTAAACCTTGGGATGCACTTGCTCCCATGATCCCTCAGCGAATCAATCCACCAATTTCCACGTCTGAGCTCAATAGGTGGGAGAGGATCAATCCTCCCTAATATCCGGCAAGCGCCCCAATACGAATTCCAATATGCAAACTCAATCAATGAGTACATCAACACATTAAAATTCTAACCTATTAAAGATGAGAATGCAATACGTGAGCTAGGTTATCAATCAATGAACTCAATTCTATACATTTAATACGATAAAACGATTTTGGGTCAGGGTCGGTCTACCCATTCCCAAGGTCGATCGACCGACTCCCTTAAGGGCGTTGTCTGACTTGAGGGTCAGTCGAGCAGTGCATCAATCGACCTTCTATTCTGATGTCACTTGACATCAACCGACTTGAGTGTCGGTCGAACCCCTATTTGACCGACTCTTTATCCTGGAGTCGTTCATGTTGGACTGATACATAGTTGGTCGAACATTTAACGTATAAAATTCGATAGTCGGTCGAACCCTCCCTTGAGGTCGGTCGACCGACTTGCGCGAATTTCAAAAAGTAAAAATGTGAACCAATGGTTTTCTTTAAGTTTTTTATTTCGATCAATTCATCAATCAATTTGCGATACATTACAATGTCATGCTCAATCAATAGTGAGGTTTAGCTTAAAACATAACAATGCTAACATATTAACCCTAATTCATCATAATTCATAAAAATGATTTGAAATAATGCACAATTTATCACGCCTCGAACCCGACGCTCGGGATGCGACAAGGGTGTTGCACTCATTCTATTAATTCAAATTCAAACTCTAAATAACACCTGTCAATATAGTAGACCAACGACTCAAAATAACTAATTTTAAGATTTTCTAAAAATTTCGACATGACATTTGCTAAATTAGTCCATGCGACATATACAACATGTATAAAGGGCCAAACACGAATCATATAAGATAAAGCAAAATGATAATGTATAAAAGTAATTAGCCAAATGCCCTCACAAGGAGTTTCCAACACTCCAAAAATGAAATAACAAATAAACGGACACAAGGTCTAACAAATAAGCAAAACTCTATGGATATGACAAAAATGAACAAGAATATAGTCTAAACCTCTCCAAACTCTCATATACACACACAGTCCTAATTATTTCCCCCTCTTTTTATCCCGGTGAGCATGCAAGAGGTCTATAGTCTCAATACTCAAGGAGTATCTCCTCCTCCTCACCTACAAAACAATAATAATAAGATGGGTGAGCATAAATGGCTAAATGAGTGAAAGAAATGGATCCATAAAATATTTAAACTATCCGAAAATAAAACCATCGGAAAACACGATCAAAATGCATATCATACATAGCTTCATATAACAAAACTTTTGCAATCAACGCAGTAGTTAAAACATGCTATGTATGAGCTGAACTACGTGTCATGACACCTTGCCATCCGCGATCACATATATATCCCTCCACGGCTGATGACCACCTCGACCTCGCGAGTCGTCGCTCGCCCCCACGAGGGCATCACACCGTCACCACGATTAATTCTCTCGATCACGCAGGCCATGACCCGCCACGAGTATGAACTATCATCATCATCGCACAGGTAGATCACCTCGACCCTCGCCCCCACGAGGGAGAGCTACTGTCATCATCATCATTATCATCAACACCTCACTCCATTTGAGCTACCATGCATGTCTAGTATTTCAAAATAATAGTAGGAATTAACACTTGAATCAATCTTTCAGGATTTATACACCACACAAGCATAAAGACTTTCAAATATCGGCACATGAGAAATCATACTTAAATCTTGAAATCGCCAAGCACAAGAAATCTATACGAAATCCAATCGAAAAACCGAAGTCGACATATCATGACAATAGCCCAAAAGATTATTACATCATCAACATAATCAATCAAGTGAGCTAAAGAACCGAATATACATGAGTTCCACAATAATCTTGTCTCGATCCACATATCCTATACCATTATATTCTTCTATCCATAAAGATTCACCTCGAAGTTTACTCTATGGTTCATCTTATTACTCGAGAACACTTTTCTTAATCATAAATTAGGTCACGTGAGAGGACAACATCCTTCCGTCATCTTTAAAAATAATCTCCTACGTATAAAGGAATTTGCTAAATCAATAACCCATGAATGAAGCTCTTTGCTTAATACCAACAAATGCATGAGGCCTATGAGTACGAAATCATAAGATTGAGTCAAGATTCACGCATCTCCTATTTACGAAGGGCAATTCTTTAATCACCAATGAACTAGTAACAATCCTTTCGAATGATCCATCGAGACAATTGCATCTCATGTACTCACAGTATGAGCAAAGACACAACACTCAGAGATTTTTTTTTGCTTTCATTCTTCAAGTGAACTCACAACCTTAAAAGTTGTTTATTTGTCTCTACATAAGTGGCAGAGTCCACTACACCCATTTGGTCATGGATATAAAAATTAGATTATCGATATGTAGATAATATTCTTGTCTTGATCAAGGAGTATTGATGGAGATATTCAACTTGATACTAACAACTTGCATTATAGCCAATTTCAGGTGATTAGCTCTCTCTTCGTTTCTCATGATCAACATCATAAATATAGACATTGCGAAAGTCATTCGTATAATCTAATATATTCAAGGCCGGATCATAAATTCCATTAATGTCTTACAACTGAATAAAAAATAGTCTTGACTAATGCACTTAGCTTAAGTTCTCTTTTCTTTTGTTCATCTCTTTGAACTTTCAATCAAGTTTTATCGTCTAGATCTCAACTATTTTTGGAGTTTCTCACTCTCAAATTTCATTAGTGTCAATATTCTTAATTTCACTCCACTTAGCAAATAAAGTCACCATTACAATTATATATCTCTAATCAATCATCAAAGATTGAGCGATATTAACTCTGTAGCTATCACTTTAGCTCTACTCATATATTGTGAATCCACATTTTAACTGAGCTACTTAATAAGTCAACTCCATTGCGATTAATTCTGTCGCACAATTAGAGTCATCTGCTTCTAGAACACTAGTAATCATATTAATTACACGTCTTTTTATACATCTAAGTATTCCAAATGTGCTATCATCATATGTCATCATATCAATCATATTTTTTTTACAATTCTCGGACAGCTTCGAGGATAATTTAAAAGGCACATAATACATCTTCTATAGATTTGATGTCGACTAAATTCTGCCATGTGTAATAGATTCCGATATCAATCAAGAGCTAGCACTCCTATCAAGCTCTATTATATTTTTTTCTCGTTTTCTTTTCTGTTTTCTTTTATTATGACAGGTATTACAATTAAACGTGGAAAATTTCTTTAATATTTCCGTCACATTTACTTGAAGTAAAACTTGGATTCAATATCAGTTGCCAAATATCCAATTGGCTTCCCAGTTGCCAACTGTGCTACGGTACCCCATAGATCGACCACTCAGCGGTCGGCCTTTCCATACACCGGAATGTACACCAGCAGCGCCCTCGTCTTCTCCACCAGTTTGCAGCAGACTGCTTCATAAATAAATAAGGACATATAAATGCAGCAATTTGCGGACTGCCGATGAATTAATTCTAGTCGAGTGAGGAGTTCGTGGATTTGATGGATGAAGAGATATGTCTCCTTTTATTAATTATTAAGATCCACCTTCTCTTCTGATTAATTATTTACAGACGAACAAAAAATCCTGCTGCAGCTGAGTATTTTACTGGTGATGATGATCTATTTTGTTAGGGCTTCATTTTCACCGGCTGTTGGAGTGTTATATTAATCCTGAAGAGGAGAGAGAGAGAGAGGTGAGTTCGAGGTAGTAATTGCACCAGGGCATGCAACAGCTCAAGAGGTGGCTCAAGACTGCGTTTTGGTGCTTCCCAAGAGATGGAAATGTCAAAATGGAGAGGAGAGAGAGAGAGAGAGAGAGAGAGAGAGAGAGAGAGAGAGAGATTAGACAAAAGCACAGGCCGAGAGGGGCAGCGAAAGCACAGTGGACACTGACACCAGTCATGGAACGGTATGCCGGGGAGCATTTAATGCCATCCTGAGCAGCCTGAGCTGGCGAGCTGACCCGCATTAAATGCCTACTTCGGGACTCCACCAGCTGACCGCTGGAGCTCTTCAATTCATCATTTTTAACCCACACGAACAAGATCCAGTTATTACTAATTAACATGGCCAATCATCACATCTTAACTGCAGAGATTTAGCAGGATATAGTTTTAGTAATCCACAGTCACAGAGCCCCCCACATGCAAATGAATTCTTCAGCATCATAATGTTAATAAATTACACCATGCAAAAATAGAATCTACTGAGCAAAAATAGAACCATATGCAATATTATTAATACAAGTCACACTATGATCTCGTCCAAACAAACTCACAGTAACATGAACTTTATATAAAGAAAAGAACACCCAAAAGCTGGAAAATAAAAAAAAAAACAAGGGCAGCAAGGCACACAGCAACAGGGCACAAGGATGGAGTTGGAAGTTAACATGGCATTAATTTATAGACTGAGTCAATACCCGAACCACCACCATTGCTCTGTGTTAAGGATTATAATCTATAATTCCTTACCACTTAGCAAAGGTTCTTTACGCGCGGTTCGTTCTTGACTCAACCGGAAGCTTTCGATCGCCCTCTCTCTCTCTATCTTTGTTCTTATAGTTCAGCTGTCGCAGGTGAGGGCTGCCTTTATCTTCTGAACCGTGCATGAAATGAGATTGTTCACGGTCTCGACGGACTCCACGGTGAGCTTGGCGGTCGGCTGGCTGTTCACGAGGATCTGAAAGGCCACCGTCAGGAGCGAGCCGCCGCCGCCGGACTTGGCCGCCATGCAGTTGGCCGGAGGCCCGCCGTCGGGGAGGATGGCGAAGCCCGAGGGGAGGAGGGCGACGTAGGCGGAGTCGCCGCCGCTCATGACGAGGTGCATTGCCGGCACGTCCACGGGCGCGTACACCACCAGCGAACCGGACGCGTCGGCGCACGTCTCTTGCAGGATCAGCATGCTGGTTTGGTTCGAGCTCACAGCCTGGTGCATTAAAGAACGTAAACAAATAAGCCAACATTACAAAAAGGAAAAGAATACAAGCAAAATAAAGCCAAGAACAGCATCTAAATGAGTAAACAAGAAACAAAGACAGAAAGATGTCAGTGATTTGTATGGTGACCTAAAAAGTAATACATGATATCAGAACTGTGAAGCATAGAAAGCTGTCAGAGGCTCTCATGTCAAACCCTATTCACATGAACACGTCCAACTTTTGTGTAATGTTTGTAAAGCAAAAGGAAAAAAAAGGAAGAGTTTTTACTAAATATTATGAAAGCATATGATACTGACGCTGGCACGGAGGAGGGAGACGGCGTTGCCGTCGTCCTGGCCCTTGGCGATGTGCGCCATCTCCTGCATCGGCCCGCCATTGGAGAGGATGTCCCACTGGGACCGCAGCTTCTCGTTCCGCAGGAAGTCGAAGAGCCGCTGCGGGGCGACGGGGAGCCACACCGACGTCGCCGCGCTCAGGACGACGCCCGGGGGCTCCCCCGGGTCAGCCACGCTCTGGCGCGTCATCACCCGGACGTCCTCGCCGATCCTGATCCCGCCGTTGAGCTTGTTCCAGTCGTGCGCCGACGACGCGCACACGCCGGCGCAAAAGTTGTCCGTCATCCGCTGCGCCAGCTTCAGCATGCTCCTCTTCCCCGCAGGAGTTATCGCTGTCGACGGCAGCCCGAACACTTCGTTAATTATCAAATGATCCCATTGACAACATTGATATGTCTGCACTGATACTTACTGCTTTCGTCGGTGGGTGGAAGAGAGGACAGGAGGATGGCGCGCGACTGGCACTGCCGCTTCAGCGTCGCCAGCCAGCGGCGGGCGCCGAGCGCCATGCCGGAGCGGAACAGCGTGCGGTAGAGCGGGTGCACCGCGGCCTCGTCGTACTCGGCGTGTTCTACCCATGTGACCTGCAACCCACGTCGACGCCATTAACCTTACGTCACAAGTACAGCAAACACACTGAGATTTCTCATGCATGCACGACAGTACATTTTAATAGTGTTCTACTGCGAGACAAATCTTTACAACTATTCACAAATAATTGAGCCCTTGCAACGGCGTTAATTAAAAGCTAAAAAAAAAGGGTTAAAAGCATTGACTGCTCTTATTTGTAATATGAAATATAAGTTCTTTTTTTTATACCTTGGGATACATATACACCAAACTATGTTTAATTAATTGTTGCATACTCGAGAGGTAGTGATAATATTATGTTACTGGAGAAGGAATCAAAGATGTACCACATAGGAAGAGAATAGAAACTAAGGATGAATACTTTAATATTAATGAATTATCATATTATTTATACATGCATCCCATGATGTCCGTTTACAAGGAAAGAAATAGGGGAGGACACATCTCACGAGAGGGGCTCGCACAAGAGACAAGGAGTTGAAGACTTGTAACATTTTTATTATCTATTCAAGTTTAGCAAGGGAGAGAGAGAGAGAGAGAGAGAGAGAGAGAGAGAGAGAGAGAGAGAGAGGCATATGAAACGGAATCCATGGCGAGGGCGCGGACGCAGGATTGAAGGCTTTTTGACAGTAAAAGAGACCTGAAGGTGGTGGTGCTCTCGAGGGTGTGGAAGCATCCAAGTCTTCCAATATCAAACACTATTAAACATCTAAACGAGGCATGGGAAGACGTGTGACAAAAAAAACACAAAACTAATACGTGTAATTAAACGTTTAATGCAATCTTTTAACGCACACGACCCGATCTTTATGTCGGAAATCCGAGCTTTTTAGGCAATTTGATTTGTAGAAGAAAAATAAGATGTTGGGGTTTGCCTCATGTTTATGTGAACAACTGTTCATGCAACAACAAATGTATGTATTATTTTTTATATATACGTCAACATGGATACGAAGTGCTAAGAATAGATTAATTTTACGTAATGTGACTTGATTAGTAGGAGTGTGGCGTGGTGTTATCACCTTGCAGTAGCCATTGGGCATGTCTTGCACCACGCAGCCGGACGGCAGCCGACGGCACCTGGCGTTGGTCAGCAGCGCCGACGGGTTCTCTCGGATGGCGTCGACGGAGACGTCGACGACGGCCCACGCGGACTCGGTGAGCTGCTTGCAGAATCGAAGGAAGGTGACCTCGCGGATCGGAACCAATGGAGATAGAACTTGCAGCTCCGCGTGCATCTGGTGATCAAATGAAACCATGTTGTTGCATTCATGTTCTTAAAAATATGGGACGAACAGTGGAGTTGCAGCAGAACTCACCAGCTGCAGTGCGCCATTTCTGCTCCCGCCCATGCCGGTCGATATCACATCAGTCGTCGTCGTCCTCGCGATCATGGAAGGGAACATGTCAGACCACTGCATCTGCAAGGTAGACAACCATGAACCAGTTCAAGAACAAACGCATCTTGCAAAGGAAATGGAGATAATGCAGCGCAGTGAGCTTTACGGCGTCCATGAGAGTGGAAACGAGGGCCAAGCTGTTGATGAGGACGACTCCAGTCTCCCTCGTGGCTTCTGATACGAACTCCATCGGCTTTGCCGGGATGCAGGGAGGGAAGCTCCGATGGTACTCGTCATAGTTCAGCGTCTCCCGGAGGCCACTCTCTAAACTTGGAATCCACAGGGGCTCCTCCATCTGAGCCATCTTTACCAGCTCGTCCATTGCAGCGAGTGCAAGCTCCAAGAACACGAACCTTTCCTGCGACCTGTCGACTCCGCCAATGCCTCCCGTTCCGATGCTCCTAGCCGGAGTGATTACGGAACCCATCGGGCTGGAGGCGCAAGCGGTACCAAAATCTGTGACCGGAGGCATGCCCGACGGCGCCAACGGACCGAGGCCGGCGAAGGCGTTAGTCCCGACCGCGAGCTCCAAGGGCGAGCTTGACATCTGGGAAGGGATGTGATTTGCCAAGGCGTGGATCGGCTTGCCCAGGAATTTTCCGGCGAGGACGCAAACCCGTTCAAGTTCGTCTTTCAGACGAGCATTCTCAATGCGCAGGTGTTGCTCTTCAAGCGAGACCTCGCCGAGGACCGCCGGACCGCCGCAGCTGCTGCACATAGGATTCCTCATCGCCTCCCTGATGGACATGTTCTCCGTTCGGAGCTTGTCGTTCTCTTGCCTCAGAAGAGTGTTCTCGTGCCGCTCCAGTTGCGTCTGAGAACATGAGACGTTTCAGAGCATGAAGCAAGATGAGAAAAAAAAACTCACAAGATCAGATTTTTATGAACAAAACATGATCAGACTGCGATCAGCCATGCACGGCGAGATTGCAATCTCTACCTTCATCTGAGTTCTTCTGTTCTGGAACCAGAACTTGACCTGCCGGTTCTCCAAGCAAAGCCTCTTGCTGAGCTCAGCCCTTTGCTTCTCATCAGGATGAGGGCACTCCTTGAAAAGGCTGACATCCGAAGAAGAAACAAGTAAGCAACAACAAAACAAGGCTTTTTAGCGCACAGCTTTTGCCACCAGCCACAGAAGCATGATACAAGAGGAAGAAGGATCTTACGATTCCAATTCTTGGATTTGCTGAGGAGTGTGGCGATGGTATCTCTTCTTCTTCCGAGGGTTCTCCTGCTCCAAATCGTCGCCGGAGACTCCGTCCAAGTTGTCGCTCCCCGATCTGCTCTCGTTTTCTTCCTCCTTATTGTTCCTGCGAGCTGAATCCAACCCCCCGATGCCGCCGGCGTCCGGCGCCGCATTCTTCTCTCCTTGCCCTTCCATGTTCGTTTGCTGTCAGATAAAAAAAAAAGAAGAGACAACGTTACAGACGAGTGCAAATAAACGCAGAAGACGGAACGAACGAGCTCTCACCAGTCCAAGGGAGAGTCCAGGGGATGTAAACATGGACTTGGCGAGCGACGGCGTCACGAGGCCTCGCTGCTGCGTAACGACGCCGGCAGGGATGGCGACGGAGCCGCCATACGACAGGTCGGCGCCCAGTCGGCCGACGCCGCCATGGACGTCGTTGAACAGCCCCCCAAAACTCATCAAGTTCGCTCCTTTCTGGGTTTCCTCTCTCAAAGGTGGCTTTTTGGAGCAAGGAGGAGTGAGAACAGCAGCTGCAGCACTACTCTATATGACCAGGACGCACTCCGACTTCCGAGTGACACGCAGCAAGATCTCACAGCAGAATAAACAAAGGCGAAAAAGGACTCCGACGGGAGAAATGGAAGAGATAAGGGGATTAAAAAAAAACCAGAGAAGACGAAAGTGGAGAAGGAGATCTATAAAACTTCTATAAAGAAAAAAAAAGAAGGGATTTTTATAATATAAACTACAAAGGAGAGACCAGAGGAGGCAAAAGCATACGCCTTTGTGTTCGCTATATGAACAAATGCCTCCAGCTCCCTCTCCCTCTACAGACTACAATTCCCCAGGGCAGAAAGAAAGAGAAGGAAGCCAAGCAGCAGCGCTAGCACCTCGTTCTCTATCCTTCTCCCTTCGCCCTCGTTACACTCTCAGAACAGCAAGAACCCTAAACACCAAACGGGAAACAGGAACCACTCCTCAGCGGATGGCGCCCTCCTTCTCGGTTGCAGAAGCCGGAAAGCTGCTCATATCTTTTGAAGCTCCAACTCAGGCTCAGATATCAGATATGGTGGAGGAGGAGGAGGAGGAGGAGGAGGGGAATCAAGATAGAGAGGAAAAAAAAAAGGAGCCCTTTTTATTCTTTTTAGCTGGTTATTATATGTGTGGATCCTATTAAGGCCGTCTCAGCAACCAAAGAAAACTATATGTATATAAATAAATAAATAAAAAGGGAATTTTTTTTTTTGATATTTATGTTCAAAATTTATTAGTACATGATTAATTTTGAGTCGAAGATAAAAGCAAAAATGATATTCCTCTTGTTAAATGGATGATTTTAAAGTTCGAATTCAGAGCTACTGACTTTCGATCTCTCAGCTCGAAGACGCATCTTATTAATTAGGTGTATCAATTAAACTTAATTAAAAATGAGTTCTTTTTTTTTGTCATTCTAATTTTCGAGAAGTTATGCTATTGTCCAATTCACGAGATGCTAAAGAGTATACTGTCCACGGATCAAATTTAATTTACTATAATTTTGACTAATCTGATGTCATTTTGAATTGCGTGTTTGTGAATTGCGTGTTTGATTGCGGTAGATAAGATTCGAAAAAAAAAATTGAGTCCTAAAAGGTAAAGAAGGAAGAGATGGAAGATGTCGGTTGACCGTCACCACCTTCCTCCTCGTAAAACATGTAGAGGCAAAATTAGAAAAAAGTCTACACCTTTTTCTTTATTTTCTTCACTTCTGTGCATGCACGCAGTAAAATTACAGGGGCCAAAGGCCTGTCAGTGGGGACAAGGATGAGGCCAAAGGAGGGAGAAAGGGGGAGAACAGTGCATTCGGCCCCGCCTCTCTCTCTCTCCTCTCTCTCTCTCTCTTGTCCCCTTCTCCATTCCCCTACTCACAGACAAGCGTCGTGAACTCTATGGAGAGCATTAACACTTACACATAAAAGAGAAAAATGAAGAAGAAGACGAGGGTTTACCACAGAAACATAGAGTTGAAGAAAAGAAATGGTGCGAGTAGTCGTCCTCCTCCTCTTCTACGCCCCACCTTCGCACATGCAGTGCAATGCATGCCTTTCTTTCTTCTTCTACTGTTCTACTGTTACTGCTACCAAGAAGAACAGCAACGTCGTCGCCAATGGGGGGGAGGAAGATGTACAAGTACTGTAGAACTGGAGAGTAATATTATTGCTATGCATTGGCATTGGCATTGGCATTGGCATTGGCATTGCATTGCATTGATGGATGGGCGTGGGGCCTGGAGATGTTGGTTGGGTTTGGACGTATGAGAGGAGGGGGATTGATGAGGATAGTGAGGTGTTGGTGCATGGCTGCATTGCATGTGTGCCTGCTGGCTTAACAGCTTGTCCCCATTAACACACCTCTCCTTCCGGAAGGAAGAAAGCAACTGCTTTGTTTGGAGAGGGGCATAATGCATCATTTTCTCTCGTTCTAAATCTTTCTTTCTTTTCTTTTTCACCAATGAAAATTAGTATGTGTGAGAAAAAATAGTCGAGACGTAAAAATCACATAAAAAAATATATAGATTTACGATATTTCCTTTTAATTGGGCTACATCTTTAAACGATGATTAGAATTCTTTTTTTTATATAAAAAATAATAGATAATACAAAATACTGAATAATTCAAAAGAGTTTATATTCTCAATGCAAAATACTGAATAATAGTTTCAAGACTTTCTAAGTTTTGGAAGAACGCCCCTGAGCCCCTAAGGGGATCCCTCTAGATCCTCCCTAGACCTATCCTCAGGCTCGTTGAATGGATAGTGAGACTCTCTCGTATGGGACGGCGGCTTCACCATCCCAATTATTTGAATGCGTTGAGGTTCATATAGTTTTTCACTGAGTTAATATCAGATTCAAGATATTATAAATAATATGAAATAATAATTTTAGAATATTTTGTATAATGACATATCAAATTAGTCATTGATAATGTGGTTAATAGTGTAACGAGAATTGGAGGATGTTCCATGTTTTTTTTAACTTTTGTTCATGCAAAAAAGTTATTTTATTTGTTTAAATATACTATCCAACACCTATCACCTAGATGCAAGTTTTCTTATGTTATGATGATAATCGAAAAAAAAAACATTTCTCACTTTTTGTATGAATATATTATTGAAAAAGTATTTGTTAAAATATTTGTGCACCTTCTCAAATATCATTAGCTAAATATTTAATATTCTTCATTATTGATAGTGGACTAAGGGTATATTTGGTTAGAGGTAAAAGAAGGGAAAGAGAAAAGAGGTTAATCGATTAACTTCGTCTGGTTGTGTTTTTAACCGAGGGGAATGGAGGAGAATGTCTCTTCCATTTACCTACATTCCCCTTCAAATGACCATTTTTCTTTCAACCCCAAATTGGGGTAGAAAGGAGGAGAAAGAAATATTTAAACTACACTTCTAATTTTATCCATATGTAATTCAAATTTATAAACACATGCATTAGGATATATTCGTCCAAAAAAAATTATAATTCTCTTCCCTTCCTTTTAGTTATATCATCCAAACAAGGTTAATTATTTTACCTCCATTCTCTTTCATTTCCTTTCCCTAAATTTTCTTCCCCTCCATTTCCTCCCCTTCCCCTTCATAAATGTTGAACCAAACATACCCTAAGAAAATTATTTCTTTTTTTTCTATTTCACCGTTCATGAACCAAGTTGAAATAATAAGGATGTTGTTTTTCCCTTGATTAAGTAGAAATGTAGTATAAATAAAGGAAAGAATACTAAAATGTAAGTTTTAATGGTTGATTTATGCAAGTGCTACTAGCTATTTTGAGTCAATAAAAAGAGGTGGTGTAAATTTTGAGAACAAAAATCTTATATTTAACAATTTTGTCTTTGTTTTTTTTTTCTAAATAAAGTGTGTATGGGGAAATCATGGCATAAAAACGCATCCTCTATGTAAATGCTTACTGCACATTTTTATTTGGGATGCGGTGCTCTCATCGTTGTCTAGATCTAAAATGAAATTTGTTGTGTGTGTGTGTTCACAATATTATATGTTGTTCTTGAAAAAACTTATATAGTGATAAAGTATATGACTAAAGTAACTCTTGCAAAAAAAAAAAAATCTTTTCAAGTACATATTGGACCATTGATTTTATTAGGACACTATGTTAAACTTTTAGAAGTGATCGTCCTTTAATTGCATTTATGTTTTCAACAATTATCACACAAGTTCCATCCATGTCATCACAGCTAATTTGTAAGCAAACTTTAAAGATTATTGAGGACTAGAATGAAGAGCAAATACAAACAAAACACATGCGATCTTGAATAAGAACATAATTTCTAGAATTAACAATCATAGAATTTAATAGTCCAATTTCACACTTTTCTGTCATATGTGCGTTCAGATGTTCAAGTACTCATAATTGATCGTAATAATGAAAAAGTAGTCTCACTAGTTCAAATTAATGTTGAAAATTTTGGAAATTGACATCATAATGATGATGTTATATAAAACATTATGGTTTAATTAAAGAACCTATTTATTTAACATAATATCCTTTTAACGCAATCAATATTACATTTTATTAAATGGACAAAGTGTATTCTCATTATGATTACTACCTTTAATTAATTATCAACTATCCTAAAACTTTAAACTATTAAACCAATAGTCATCAAGATGTTTATATATTATTAACACTGCTTCTTTCACCTATGAAAGGTTGACGCATTTGATCTAGCTGAAAATTAGTTTTTTTTTAATATAGATATATTGATATTTGCTTATGATATTATATAAATAATATGAGCAAAAGTTACCCAACATTTCCCTATTTATATATTCGTAACAATGATGATCGAATATTTATTAATGATATCTCTAAAAAAATAGAGGAATTATTTAAGTAAATGATCAGCAACGTCGTTATCTCTTTTAATGATAATATAATTAACTAAAGTAATCAGATCAAGATTATCATCATTGTTTTTTTCTGTAAATATTGATCATGCATATACACAATAGGATTTAATGAAGGTATACACTATTTAATTAGGATATATTATGTATCTTATCATTTGGATGATTAGATTAAAGAGCATGTGGTTGAAAAAAATATATAAAATAAATAAATATTAAATAAATTATTTATTTTTAATCACATATCTCAAATTTTATAATTCAAATAATATACCTCCGTTAAACTTCATGGTTAAACTTTCTTCTATACTAAGGTATATTTGTTTACTTATCATATCCGGCTCAATTACTCGTACACTAATATTTCTAATGCCAATTTAGCAATATAAACAAGTATTATTAGTTAACTTCGAACCTCTTAATATAATGATGGTCATTTTTAGAGAAAATATTTTATTGGACAAAGAGCTGCATTGTTTTCTAGTGCTAATCTAGCAATATAAACAATTATTGTTGGTTAACTTGGAACCTCTTAATAGTATAATGGTCAATTTTAGAGAAAGTATTTTATTGGACAAGGAGTTTCCTTGTCGTTTAATACATTTAATACATATATATTTATATATTATATGGAGAGGAAAAATGTGTAGCATGTGGACTTTTACACACGGATTGAAGTCCCGACAAGATTGAAGTTTTTCACTTTTCTATACATTATCTAATGTTTAGTCGTAAAAAACGTGATATATATATATATATATATATATATATATATACGTATAGGGTTCTTTATCTTTCGTATATTTATAGTTATTTTGATAATTTTCATAATTATATAGATTGTACTTATTTACACAAATACCTCGACGATTCTTGATCGTTAACACAGAGTTCGATAAGTATATCCTGAGTTGATACTTGATACTGAAATAGGATCTATATATATAAATATTGGACAATGAATGTGTTGCGCTTTATTTTATAGTAGCTCACTCTCTCTCTCATTCTTATATAGATTTATTAGTATAAGTCTATTATCACAAGGTCACATCAGAATATTTACATGCAATGTGAGAAGGAATGTGTTGAACTGTAATATAAAGCGCTGCACAAACATACCCACATTAAAATATTTACATGCAATGTGAGGAAGAATGAGTTGCGCTGTAATAGAAAGCACTGTACAAATATTTTATCATATATATATATATATATGAGGGCAAGGAGTGTGCAACATTTTATTTTATAATAGTTCACTTCTTCTAACATTCTCATATAGGCTTAATAGTATGAGCTTATGATCAAGTCCACACTGAAATATTTATATGTAATGTGAGGAGAAGTGAGATGCGCTGTAATATAAAACGTTGCACAAATATATTAAAATGTGATCACAAATAAGTATATTACACATAAATATGTATAAAATTCATATAAAAAATGTCAATTAAAATTTAAAATATATCTGCGATCACACTGAATAACATATTTTCGGGATGTTTTCACATTTTTATTCTATATGTATTCTTAATTATATTTCCACTTCTTTACGCATTCATTCTAGAAGGATAAACAAAATTTACAAGTTGCTACATGAAAGACAAAATGACATCAAAATAGGAGACAAAAATCTTTGATGAATTGATCGGCAATTGACCAAACGACTTGAAGAATTGCTTAGCAATTGTAATTAATAATTTTGACTTGGACTATTTCAATTGGGTGCAAGATCCTGTTTGTGAAGGTATTGACTCTATCTTGATTCAATTCAATTCGGTATTAATGACTTATTTGTGGATATTGATCATGTATGTATTTTAGTGTGTATCAAAGTTAGAATTTCGTATATGGAATGGTATGGTCTCTATCTTGCTAGAAAAATGTACACGGCATAGAGGACGTGCCATAAATGCAAGGAACAAGTGCGCAATAAGAGAGGCAACATAAATTCCGAAAAGGACTAACAACTACTATTTTTGCATGATACATGGCGATGACATGCCATTCACACGGATTACACAACTATGGTTTTATCCATAGTTAAGGGATACAAAGATTTTTCAACCAAGCTTAACTCTTGATATTTTAAGATATATTTATATAAATATATATATATAGCGCATTGTAATTATATAAAAAGAAATTAATTTTTTTTACATAAAGTAACATCACTTTATAATGCGCTACACGCACTATATTAAAATTGCGCTATACGGTCAGTGCCCCCCTTATAAACTAAAAGTGCGCTACACTAATTTTTTATATTTGAGTATCTTCCAATCTTATGATTTAATTTATATTTTTTATAATTTTATAAAATATTTTATTTCAAGATTCTTATATCATCGTCAATTTTACAACTCTCTTATTGAGTGAGATTTTGATCTTAACCCATTATTTTTAATGCTACAACACAAAGAAAATTAAGACTTATTATCGAGAAAAGTCAACATAATTGCAATAGTATTATATATATATATATATTTATATATATATATATATTTATAATTCTAAAAAAAATAGAGATCTCGATCCTGGTCGACATTCTAAATAACAAATCAAAATTCTCCTGTTAAAATTCGATTAGTAGATCTTTTTTGGAATCTAAAAGGTAAGTTTAATTAGCCATTTCTAGCTAGATTTGGTTTGAGCACGGCCAAACCGTCACCTAAATAAGATTTTTTTAGTCCTCGACTTTTTATAAATTTGTCCTTAATCCCAAATATCCAAAATTTAATCATTTATAATAACACATTTCTCTTATTTTGCCCTTATTTAATTTATTGTTTTTAAATAAGAACCAAAATGTGACCAAGATGAGGTGATCTCCATTATTTTTATATTTTAAAAAAATTAAATAGCTAAAATCAAATAAAGGTAAAATGTTATAAACTAAATATTTCTAGCTAGAATTGGTTTGAGTACGAAATAATAGATTTTTGTCCTCAACTTTTTATATACTTTTCCTCAATCCCAAATATCCAAAATTTAATCATTTATAATAACACGTTTATCTTTTTATTGTCCTTATTTAATTTATTCTTTTTAAATAAGAACCAAAGTGGGTTATTTGTATATTTTCAAAAATCAAATAACTAAAATCAAATAAAGGTAAACTGTCATAGACTAAATTTTTTTTTAGATATTCGGGATTAAATGGAAATGACGAGAAGTAAGTGAGTAAGTAATATGAAAAAATGAAAAAAAAAAAGTAAGTAGTAGAGGGATAAAAATGAAAAAAAAAGGATGCATTATTTTAATTACAGTCTCACACCCAAACTGGCAGTTAACTGGATGAAGTGGATAACGTACGTACTTTGGAGGGGCACTCGCAATTACGATTGCCATGTGAAGGTCCTTACAACTCATAAATTTTGTTACCATACAAAATAGGTACTTTTGGAACATATATCATGTACTAATTTCTTTTGTGTTGCCGTGTTGGGTACAAATGGTAAACTATATTTTCAAAGAGAGGTCAGCCTTTTTTAACCATTATGTGCTTATATATATATATATATATATATATATATATATATTACCATTGTTATGGAAAATATGAGAGAGAGAGAAAATTACACAGAGATAAAATATACAGATTTACGAGGTTTATTTTTAATTAGTCTATATTCTCATGCGACGACTAAAGTTCTTTTTTTGACGTAGAAAAATAACAAATGATACAAAATACAGAATAATTCAAAATTCGGAAAGTTTATATATGAACTCTCGATATAAAATAGAAAATATAAGTCCTAAGGTTGTTTAAGTTTCGCCGCGCCAATTATTCGAGCGACTGTGATGCGCCTAGATCTTACGAGTTTCCACTGAGTTTAAGACATTATCAACAACCATTACAAAAAAGCCTCAAGATAATTCGAAAAAGAAAAAAAGGTAGAACAAATAATATATATTCAATAATTTTTAAGATTAGCATCACACGTTTCTTCTACATGTCAAAAACTATCAACAAGAAATATTTAACGTTCTATTTTTTCTGAATTAAATCGATAATATCTAAGGTAAAAGTTGCAAGATTTTCATGTGTGAATCTTCTATTACATTTCCTTGAATCCCGGTAGAAATTAAACTCACTCATTTTACATACCTTTGGTGCCAAAAAACAATTCTTGTCATTCTTTCATCGTGTTGGATCATGCACCATAGTGCACAACACAACACCCCCTCCCTAATTTGTACCATGAATAGTTCTAAATTCAAACGAGTTCGTCATTTTTCTCAACCAAAATCCGGTTTGTACGCACGTAGAGTCGTGTCATGCTTTTTTCTGACAAGCAATTCAAATGTAAACACATATATACTTGTGATATATTTATTATATTGTAATTTGAGAATTTATATGATTTTGTCCTTGTACAATTAAATTTCCCCCTTGATTAAAAAATCCATGGGTCATGCAACTGTTCTTGCCATCTTGGTGCCTTGAATTGAATGGGTTTCTTCATGGGGGGAGCTGACTTGTTCTCGACGGCGACTTCGTCCAAGATGGGGCTCAAATGGACGAGGTCGCCATCAAACTCAACCTACCCTTTTTAAATGCATGCATGCCCCATTTTTGATGCCTAACGAATTCTACATGGACCAATCATACAATTAATATATGAGGTTAATGGGGATATGGTCCATTGATTTGAAAATCAATGGCCATATTTTATTCAATGTTATAATTAATATATATATAGTAAATATTTATTTTATTATTTGTTGCACGAAATAGATGAAAAAGAGAAAAATCACAAAAATAGAATATAAGGATTTACGAAGTCAACTTTTAATTAGACTACTCATTTGATTCATGCAGAAAATAGAAAACGATACAAAATACTGAATAACTCAAATTGTAGGAAGTTTATATAGAATATAAAAATAGAAAAAAAAATTCTAAAGTCGAGGAGCAGTTTTGGAGTTCCGCCAGAAGACTTTTGTATGAGACCAATGACTTCAGCGTTTCAATTATTCGAGTGATTGTGATGAACAAGAGACACAAATAAATTTATCAAGATTCTATCATTTTATTTAATTAAATGTTATATATATATATATATATATATTTAATAGATGTGTATTCTAATTAAGTAGTAAGTTGTACTATATCTCCTAGAGATGTATAGTTAAAAATAAATAATTTATTTAAGATTTATAAATTTAATTATTTTTTATCGTAGATTTTAAATTTGACGGTCCAAAATATAAGAGATATTATATATATACACTATTGCAAAAATAAATGTGAACATGCACCGCAAGATTTCAAGGCGAGACGATCGATCTAAGTTTTGTTTTTGGACTGGTTAGGATTTTAATAAATATTTTTCATGCAAATCAAAAGTTGGAGTCAACAAATGTATATTTTAAATTTCTACTGATCATTTATCTTTTTATTATATAATTAGTCGAAGTCATCAATTTAAAGATATTATTTTTACTCTTTATCTCGCTCCGAATTAATTAAATATTAGTAGTCCTGCATCAAAAAAAAATATATGATTAGCCGCGTGAATGATCGATCACGGAGAGCAAAATATAGTCTGAGAAACTAATTAAATTTAACATTTTTTTGTTCGACCATTCTTTCAAAACAATTTCAATTTCGTGTAATACAGTTGAGAAAAAAAATATCCTAAAAAAAGTACAATACAATTTCCATTCTCAGTAGAAAATAAGCATTTAATAATTATGTCAAGCGGCACTTTCGGTAAACGATGTTATTTTTTATTTATAATAATAATAATACAATTATTTAATATATGTAATTTTTATATCATATAATGATGGTAGTATTTATAGGTTAAAATGCTTTTGTGAAGTACGCAAAATATAAAGAAATATCAATTTTTTTTATCAATAAATAAACATACTTTGTTAAAACAAATTTAAAATTTGAATATAAAAGATTAAAAGTACATATACTTTTGGTTTAAAATGCTGTTTGACATTGTGCACACAATCATTAACCACGTAACTATAATGAATTATCTAAAACATAATTTTGCCTACTTTTGATCATGCATCTAATTGTTGAGATGTCGCTTAACACAATGTCAAAAATTGATACAAATATAAACAGTATGCATATGATTACCCTTTCCATTTTTTTATTCGACTTGATATATATATAAATAAATATATATATATATATATATATATATAATTTTAAAGTTAAACAAAATTTGCCCCTTAAATTCAGCCAAAAAACACAAATATAAATGAATGAACAAAATAAGTCCAAACATTATAATATTAGTCCTCCCCTTGGAACAAATATTTCAAACAAAAGGAGAAGCTAAGAAGGATGCATTGATACATTCCGAGTACAATTAATTTTTTATAATAATAACTTATTTTCATATATAGTTCTGATTCGATCGTTTTTATTTTTTTCATTTTACTATATTCTTTTCTTTTATGCTTATTTTACTTTTTATCCTTTCATTTTTTTCTTATTTATCTTTTATCTTTAAATAATAATCTTATATTTTATATTAATTATAATTAATATGAATAACTATATAAATTAATAAATAATTTTGCACCCCCACTCCGCCACTGATTTCAAGCATCTCAATTATGATTTATTTAAAGACTCATTTACACCCTATTTATTCGCCTCTTGTTCCAATTAATTCCACATTTAAGGCAGTGCCATTTTGAATCTCTACCTTAAGAAAAGAGACAAGAAAAAAAAATTAATAAAATATTTAAAACTAGCATGCGAGTAAGCCATAATTCCCAATGAAACAAACAGAAAATGAACAAAATATTTGTTGTGCATTAATTAATTAGGAATACCAAAATAAGAATAATGGTCATCCTTAATGTGTAACTATTAATTTCTTTGGGTGCAAAGTTACATAATGTATAAACGACACAAATGGGTACTATTATGAGTGGTTCTTTTCGAGAGAAAATATAAACATGCATGTCTCATACGTAGGCAGTAGTCGTATGTCATTAATTAGTAACGAGCACAAGAATCCAAACCTAATTCACGTCACACAAAAAAGTGTTCATGATGTATATGGGAAATAGAAGCATTGAAATATATAATAATTTCCATGAACATGGGAATAACGAGGATGGAGTAGCAATGGAATTAATTGAGGAGTGACGGTTCATTAATTAAATAGTTAAATATATTGATAAATCATATGATCGATTAATCAACAGTACATATGATTTTAACTGATAAAAAATATATTAATTACTTAGTATATAATCATCATCAAAATAGTGCAATTATTCACATTAATAAATATGTTAATTAGTATATGGAAGAAGTTATATGAATGCATGCCCTAATCAGGTTCTTTCTTTATTAACATATTTAATTGTGTTTTTAGTAATTCCTAGAAAGGTTGCATTTTTTTATTTTTAATTTAAAATTTAAACTCGTTAACTAATTGGGATCTCATCAAATTCTTTGACCATGCAATGTTTATATATGCAGTAGGAAATATAATATATTGTAGGAAGCAGATTAGACACTTGGTAAGTGTACAATCTATTCACGAAATGTTCAATGGAATTGAAACCTATCTTAGTACAGAGAGAGAGAGAGAGAGAGAGAGAGAGAGAGAGAGAGAGAGAGAGAGAGAG
>LTAE01000108.1:46398-62025 GCA_001647135.1 Pontederia paniculata | reverse complement strand
AGAGAGAGAGAGAGAGAGAGAGAGAGAGAGAGAGAGAGAGAGAGAGAGAGAGACTCATATTATATATTTAATAATTTATATTCATGTGAAAACATTGATGTTCGATTCCGAAGACATTCTATTTAATGGTGAAACATTCCAAATTTGATTATATGTTTTATATAAGTGGAGGTCATCTAATCAATAAATCGTTCCATATTACATGGTGATACAAAAGGCTGTATTATATGTTTTTTTTTACAAAAAGTGCATATATTATTTTTGAAAAAGAACTATTTGTCAATCTCATATTTATACATAACTTATATTTTATTTCTGTTTCTCTCACACAATCAGTTTTTTTTTTGTTTTATTTTCCTTCATAATATTTTATTTTTCTCAATTGGTAGCTAGCCAAGACTAAACTTTTGTCCGAAGAGGCTTTCCATATGGAGGTGAACTAATCTAGCAATCATACAAATCTGTATCTTCATTATGAAACTTTGCATCTTAATTATTAATTAGGTGATCTTTCTCCTTCAAAATCATCAAAGAAATAGATAAGCTGACACAAAAATAAAGTTAGACAATACAAGTCATACATATCACAATTATGCACATCAAAAAAATTAAATCATAATGATTAAAAGATTCAAACAGATATCCAAAACCTGAATCATACATGCATGGAAACAGAAATCTCAGCATGTTCCATTCGATACTGATAGGACGACTCGGTATTGTTCAAAAAAGAGAGGAAGCAGAACCAAGTCAAGATGATATGGATCACCCCTTCTTCTTGCGCCAAAGATCTTCCCATTTCCGAAGGAACTGGAGCTACATTTCTTTTCCATTTCCATTCAAGAGTTCCTATGTGTTTCCACACCCTTTTTTTGAGACCTCGAAAAGGATAGTAATTTCAATTACATATTAATTGAGTTGTACGCCCTCTCTTTACTCCTGGCTGCGGCCCAGAACTACATTAGATTTCATTCGAACCCATCCTAGGTTAGATAGTTTTCTGACATCTTGCTATGAGATTGTGCTTTTTATTTATCAGCTCTTGATACAAGAGAAGAAGAAATGCAGCTGTGCTCACACTGCATGGACCTGCTCTCAGAAGCACTCAAATCAGCTGCCAAATAATCAAGTTGGTTGGCAGATGGTTAGCGGGTCTGTGCCCCGGGTTGAGGGACCGGGAGCTAGTAGCCCCGAGTTCGAGCCCCGGAGTCACCAATTTGGTCAGGATTTACCGTGCCGCTCCCGTCCGAATACTGAATTAGTCGGATGCTAATAGCCCTGGACACCGGTGGGATTTACCCAAAAAATCAGCTGCCAAATAGTCGAAGTCGCCTTTTCGAAGAGGACAAGTTTCTGAGGATGCATATGCAGACAATGAAATGGTGCAGAGAGTGGTGTGTGGACACAGATGTAAAAGGGAGAAGTCACAAGTTTTGACCTGGAAGAGGAAGAGGCTCTTGTTTTGGCCACTAGCCATCATCTTTCCCATCATTCATGCCTCATCTGAAAGACTTGGTATAAGTTTCAAGTTTTAGCCTACCAACTAACAGAAAAATAAAAGGAGGGGGAAGGCAGAGATTTTTCAGTCTTGTGCTAGTGACCTCACAGGACCGAGAAGAGTCACATTGATGGGTTCACAAGCCATCAAGATATATCACCATTAATATAAATATATATATATATATATGGAGAAAAAATATGTAGTATAGTTATGTAAAAAATGTCGACCATTTTCGTATAAATGAATAATGATTAAATTATTTTGCACAGAAATTATATTTATTTTTTGGTGTGCTACACTTATATATATATATTTATATAATTTTCAACCGTTATTCTAAAAGTGACGTCGAACATTCAATCCATGCGGCAGTATTAAACGTACTGATCATGAATTAGAGTTCGGTCCACCATAACTTTATAATCCTGATTAATCTGATGTCTTCCACATTGTATGCTTAACTATAGTAAATAAAAGTTTCAACAAACGCAGAATCTCTTAAAAAATATGTGGAAAAGAATTTAAATGTCCGATAGTTTCCCGATTTAAACAGCGAAGAACAAGTAAATTCGACTTCAGTTTTTTAGAATTTGATTTTAATTAAAGTTCACCATTTCACTTAAATACTTATTGAAACTCTGTTATTAATCATGCATCTTCATTTTGTTGACCTGCGAGTAGGTTATGAATCTTATGATTAAAAATGGAAAATTTACTTCCTAAAAAATGGATAAATTGAGTGATCTCTTATTTAAATCCTTTGGGCCGAATGATTCAAAAGTGGAATTGGCCTTATACAAATAGGCCAGGGTTATTGGGCCCATATAAATAGCCCATCCAATTTCCATGTGTATGATGAGAGCACCTGTGAACATAACAACCCACACTACTTTTATTCAGAATACCTTTTGAAGGGGAAAATTAAGTTTTTTTTGGGTCAAAAAGAGATCTATTTCTGCTAAAAAATATTTAAAATTAAGCTATTTGATCTAATTAGAAAAAAATTACCTATATTTTGTATTTCTTTTATATAGATTAAAATCATGATCATAATTATTGCTAGTTTTTACATTAAATATTCATTTTATTTGATTTTTTAAAGATTTTTTACATTCATTTCTCTCTCTAACGTCTCATTTTTGGGATCATTTAATTCTTTGCATACCGTAACGCCTCCCATTCTCCATCATTTAACTCTTATCTAAAAAAAATTCATTCTGACTTGTAAAAGCTCATAGAAAAAAAATATGATAAATTACAAACTTGCTTTATTTGCATAACATCTATAAATGAAAAGAAAAATATTCGATTAACTTATTTTCTAAATTGTTGCATGTATTAAACACTTGATATGTTTACCCTCAGTTATTTGAATTTATATATATATATATATACATATATATACATATATATATATATGTTTAATTTTATACTCATTTATTTTGTTATTTTGAGTTAAATCCAATTTTTGCCCATGCGATTTCAAATACTCATAATTTTTTAGTCATTTAGTTAGAATTTCATACTTGCTTTTCTCAATAAAAGAGACTAATTTACGAATTTAATTTTTAAAAAAATCATCCTCATGATTTGAATATGGAATATGAATAGTTTGTCAGAATTTGATAATTTGAATTAAATGTAAAATGACTATTTACCCTTATGATTTGAATTTGAAATCCAAATATTTGATATTTTTTTTATTATTTTTCTAAAAAAAATTGGGATCTGAGCCGATTGAACTAGCCCATTACTAATTTCACTCAACTTCTTCATGACATTATTATTTTATGTTTACTTCAAAAATTCATTTGACAAAAAAAAATTTTAGATAAAATTGAATCTATTATGAGTGTTTGGATAATGAATGACATGAGAATAAGGAAATGATATGTGAGATTTTCAATAATAATAATTAGGCTGTGACATAAACTAGGTCGAGTGACTCGTGACTTGTTCACTCTACTTGTTGATAAACAAAGCATGCCTAAAATTAAAACTTAGTATTTTAAATGTACACATTTAAATTTGGTCCAACTTATATATATATATATATATATATATATATATATATATATATATATAATCATTTTAGTTAAAAATAGAATATAAATAAATGAACAACAATAACTCATTTTGACCTAGATTTATTAGTAATTTAGTGCAATTCCCATGTGCAACACTTTCCACTATCCCTTATTATAAATATGATTTAAAAAATATATTTTTAATATGATTTATATGGCTCAGACCTTACCATTTTTTTTTAAATTCAACAAACAAGTCAGTGCAAATTAATTTTTAAGCTTATTATATGTTTATAGACTAACTTGTTCATTAGGTTTTTCAAATAAGTTTGACCTATTTAAGCACTAACCTAGTTTGACTTGGCCCCCGAATTTACTCCTTAATGATAACCTGGATGAATAAATGGTACATCCAACATAATGCTAAAATAAAATTAGAATAGTGACATTATACTAAAAAAACTATAGAAATGAAAAGGTTAAAAACGTGAGAAAATAAAAATAACACCAACTCTTAGTTAATTAACTAAAGTTTTTTTTTCAAATAATATCAACAATAAGGATATAAAATGAATATTGTTTTCACGAATGAATCAATATTAGTTAGATTAATGACTTTCTTTCAGGCATTAATAATCTTTCCTGTTGAACGGGAGAAGAACTTATAAAAATCATTAAAAAATATTTTGCAACACAATAAAATTTTGATCTTTATTATTTTACTTGTGATCATAAGTTTAATGACAAGATTAGTGTTAACGAACATTTAAAAGCTAACTACTTATATATCTCGAATATCGACGTATAAGTTAAAAAGTGACTTACACATTCATTAAACTAAATAATGTATTCATTATAATATATCTAGCTAAAAAAAAATAAAGATGATATGTATAAAAAGCTGGACATGGACGATGACAAACCATAATCATATACTTTCAATTATTTTTCTGAATTTTGAATTGCAAGTTTATATTTTTTGTTACAAAGGAAATAATAAGTTGCATTTTATTTATTTAAAAAAAGAACATGACATATAATATTTTATATAATATACATTCAAATTTTAAAGATATGATCAAAACTTTAATAAGAAAGATTTAGTCAGGCTTTTTTACATTCTAAATTAACTCATAATAACATTTTAAGCAAATATTAAATAGAAAATTTGAACTAAGAATCCATAAGCAAAAAAATATGTCAGTCCCAATTAAAAAACCATTTTTTTGAGTGTAATTAAAATATGTATACGAGTATATAAATCCACTTATGCATGAGTTCGTATAATGTTTAAGTTATATATATTTTTTTCAAAAAAAAAAGTGAAACTCAGAATTCAAAAGGCTATATTATATATTTTTTTAAAAATAAATTATTTATAAATTTAGATGTTTTGACGGGTTTACATAAATATATATAAACTCGCACACATTGTTCTCAATTACAATACTTCAAGTTACTTCTGTATATAAATATCTTTATAATTGTGATGATCATATTTAATGTAGAAAAAAGAAAATTTGAACTAATTAATTTATTTTCATTCTTCATACAATTATTTTTTTTTATATTAAAAAAACGAACAATGCTTGTCTACAACTCCAAGTCCTGTCTTGGTATTTTGCTACGTTACGTGCGCCTTCGGAACCATAAATACACCACCGCGTTCGAATCCAAAGATCCACAGAGCAGAAGCAGTAGCGGAATCCTCCCAATGACCAACCACGACGACCTCGAAGGTGGTGGCGGAAGGAGAAGGGTGCCGGCGGGGATGCCAGCGCGGTCGTCGGTCTTCTGCGGGTCGCCGGAGGCGAGGAAGTGGAGGTCGTGGTTCGTTCCGGTAATGGTGGCGGCGAACGTCGTCGTGTTCGTCGTCACCATGTACGTCAACAACTGCCCCGCTCACATGAGTCCCCAAGGCGCCTGTCTCCCCGGCTTCCTCCATGGCTTATCCTTCCAGCCGCTCCAGGAGAACCCCCTCCTTGGACCGTCGGCCTCAACGTAGTGCCTCTCTCTCTCTCTCTCTCTCTGATCTTTACCGACGGGAGTCGTGGAGTGGTTAGCGACTCCTCCCCACTTAAGTGCTTAAACGTAGAAAATCTCCGCCGGAAACTTCACCTGCCACAACCAGGCACGCAACCCGGGGCGACACCAAAATAGTCGAGCTCGATGGTGATCAGATATTCCAATCTATGACCGATGCGCATAACCGTTAGCGCCGCGTGGGTTGGAGAATCGGCGCCGCTTCCCGAGTACTGGGTGGCAACCGAAAAAAGAAAAAAAGATTTGATCTTTGATCTTTTTCTACCGAAACAATGAAGATATGATCTTGAATTGTTCATATTTTGAACTTGCAAGGTTTTTTTTTTCTGCTTGTGCTTAAAGGTGCTTGCTTTTTGTAGCATCCCCTTTTACTATTACAGCCAACCTTTCACTTGCACCAGCAAAATTCTCAGAAACTTATTTGCTGCGTTGTTGTGCTCTTCTTTTCTATATTTTTTCTTGCACTGAGATCGTTCTTCTGAAATCTGCTCTAGCGGAGGAAACATGATGTTGATTAACAAAGTGCAGAGCGGGCTTATCATCTATGTATCTTTAACATGTCCTCCTGCAGGTTGGTGAAACTTGGGGCTCTTGCATGGGAGAAGGTGGTGTACCAGCATCAAGGATGGAGACTGGTGACTTGTCTGTGGTTGCATGCTGGTTTCATACATCTGCTTTTGAATATGATAAGCTTGGGGTTCATTGGAACTCTCCTTGAGCAGAATTTTGGATTTGGTAATGCCACTTATCTCTTAATCATATATATGCTACTGAACTGTTGGAACATATCTGTGCTTTTGTTAATGCTGCAATGATATTGACATCTGCATATCATGGAAGTTTAGTCTCAGCTAAAACCATCTAACTTTTGCCTTTCAATTTGTTGCAGTGAGGGTTGGCATAATATACTTGATTTCAGGATTTGGTGGCAGCACACTTTCAACTGTTTTCCTCAGGAATAGTGTCTCAGTTGGTGCTTCCGGTCCATTATTTGGACTTCTTGGTGCAGTGTTGTCTGATTTAATTGTAAACTTTTTCCTGTACACTGGCAAGGTATCTGAAAGTGATTGCTCTATTTTTTCAAGTTCCATCTGCTATTTTGCAGCTTAATTGATGGATGAACTCTCAGATTAATTAACTGTTGCAATTTCATGAGTTCTCTCTTTTCAGGCTTTAGCTCTGTTGGTTATACTGCTCACAATGTGGTAAATGTGGCTGTTGGGATCCTGCCCCATGTCAACAATTTTGCCCACATTGGAGGATTTTTAACAGGTTTCCTTGTGGGATTTCTGTTGCTGCTTAAGCCTCAGTATGGTTGGCATGAACACCGCAATCTGCCGGAAGATGTCCGGGTAAAATCGAAGTATTCGAACATCCAATTCGTATTAATCTGGTTTGCACTGCTTGCGCTCATATGCGGGTATGCTCATCTTTCACTATAATTTTATTAGTCTGGTTATCCTGCATTTGATGTCTCTTAATAGCCTTATCCTTCTCTTTTCTGTTCTTTTTATGTTTCTAAGTCTGATCATAATTAGCTTCACTTCAGATGACCTCTGATTGCACTGAAACTTGACATAGTCCATCCTTGTTTGAGTGGAGCTTAATCCTGGGTGTTTAATCATCTTTTTTAATGTAGCACTGCCCTATATAATTGTCACATGGTCATATCTATACATGATATTGTGAATTGTAGAAGTGATATGTTTGCAAGAAAAAAAAATTGCAGCTTGTTGATGGACAGAACTAAAGGCAGTTTTGTTTTGGGTATCAAACATTTCACTTTTAATAATGCAAACTTGTCACTCAGTAAACGATTAATATGAGCACTACATTACTGCATTGTTGAGGATCAAGCTCTGGGGTATTTGACTGATAGCAAAATTTCATCTTGACATGAACATGAATGCCAATTACTAGTGAAAATAGTTACATGTATGTTGTAATGAATGTGATCTTTCTAGCCTGATTTTATATGATTGTGCCATGAATCTACCTTGGTTTAATGTTGGAATCAATCACAACGTATGCAAAAAGTTGGAAAACACATTAATTATTATTGATAATGCCTTGAATCTTAACTCAGTAGAAACTCATATGACCCCCTGCGCATCACAGTCGTCGAATATTTGGGACGGCGAAGCCGTCCGTCCCCTTCGGGGTCTAGGGGGGATCCAGGGGATCCCCTGCGGGGGCTCGGGGACGGAGCCCCCGAAACCTAAACAACTCTAGAGTTTCTATTTCCTATTTTGTATTGGGAGTCCTTATATAAACTTCCTAGGGTTTGAGTTATTCAGTATCTTGTAATCATTTATTATTTCTCCATCAAAAAAACTCTCAGCCGCCGCCCGAGGACGTAGCCCAGTTAAGGATGAACCTCGTAAATCTCGTGTCTTCTTCTGTGTGTACGCTCTTGTCTCTCTCTCTCGTCTCATATCCGCAACAGTTATCATTAAGTAATAATCTTCTGAGCTCATGTACATAGTACTCTTTCTTGTGTAGTAAAAGGATAATTTTCATTTCCTTCTGCATTGCAGGTTATTGCTTGTTTTGCTGATGCTGTTCACAGGGCAGAATGGCAACGACTACTGTAGTTGGTGTCATTATCTGAATTGTGTGTCCACATCAATTTGGAGCTGCTTAAATTGAGAAGGCCTTGAGGCATCCGAAGGGATTCTTCATTGATCTAAGTGTTGTATAGTAGTCCGTTCTAATAGCTAGGAATCTTTTTTCCCATTTTGGTCACATTATTTTTCCTTCAAATATTTATCACTTACTAGTTCATTTTCAATCTTTTCGGCTGCCACCTGAATATCTGAAAACATCGATTTTTCAATCCACGCGATGCTAACGATCACTAATTCTGCATTGAATTGGAGTTAGATTAATGACTTATTTCCCAAGGGTTCGATATTGTTCTCTTGTTCCACTTTGAATCTTGATGTCTGCTTTAACAAATATATCATCTTTATAGAAGCTGCACTTATTGAATTTTACACATTTAGTGTATATGAATATATATTGAATCTAGTTTGTTAACTGAAAATTATGATATCACAGTATAACTTTAATAAGGTAAATGTGGATATTTGCAATGACTTCGGTTATCAGTTTCTCATTGCCGAGGGTATGGAAAATTCACAAATTATTATTATTATTATTATTATTATTATTATTATTATTATTATTATTATTATTATTATTATTATTATTATTATTATTATTATTATTATTATTATATTGTGTAAATCAGCATTTATTTCTTAACATTCATGTATCATGACTTGAACAATTCGACCATTCAAAATGATCATAATTCAAAAAGTATAACTATCAAATTTAATAAATCATGTAGAGTTCATGAGTCGAGTTAGACTTAATCCAAATTCAAATTCAATAAATTCTGACCGAATTGGATTAAACCGAGTTTAAGATAAAATAATTTTTAGATTCGAGTTGTCGTTGATTAAATTTATATTTTTTTTATAATATTTAATATTAATTAGTATTCTTTTATAATCAAGAATGATTAAGAATCAAGTTTCTCTAACCATTTAAATAAGTTTTCAATTATTTTACTTTAATATATTTTAACTTTAGAGTAAATTTTTATATTTTGAACAAAATTAAAATAAGTCCATTTCAGAGGAAAAAGAAAATTTGGTCGGGTAGTTAGATTGAGTACAATTCATTGTGTTTTTAAAATTCATATATGCACCCGATCCGTTGATAATTGATTTTCGATCGAGTCGGATTAAATTAAAAATCAATCATCGATTGGAACCGTACATTAACTTGATTTGATGAAGAATCCAATGAAGAGTTCAATTATCACTATAAAATTATCCGACATTTATTTTTCAATTTTTTTTCAAACTCATTAGGCAACTAATAAAATAAATTGATGCATGAAAAGAAAGAGTTTACATTCTCATTTTTCCAATAGCAAAAAGAAATAATATGACTTTCAAAATAAAACGAAATATGAAAACAGAAGTGAGTTCTTCGTGTGCATATGACAGAAAGTGGTGCATCCAGCATTTTCTTCCAAATATGAAAATATTTTTTTTTCCTGAGATCCATCTGGTTAATTTTCTGATATTTTTTGTTACAAGAATTCTATTACTCTACTCTATTTCTCCTGCGCTAATCAAGGCTTTCATAGTTTATCACACTTAACTTGCCTAAATATTTATTTTTTTTAAAGAGGATAAGGAGCGTGCAATACTTTATATTACAACAATTCACTCTTTCTCACATTCTCCTATAAATTTATTAGCGTGGACCTATGATCACATGCTCACACTAAAATATTTATCTGTAATGTGACGCTGTAATATGAAGTGTTGCACAAATATTTTAACATTTTTTAATATAAACTTTGATATCTAAAACAATATTATCCGCTGATTAATTGAGTTAGAAGGGAGTCGCATTAAAGGTTTTGAAATTTTATTTTAAAACCCTATTTAAAAATAGCCAGTCGAATTGATTCTACTACTATATTATTTGATTGTTATATATCAGTGTAATAACAACTGGTTTCGTGGTGTAGTTGGTTATCACGTCAGTCTAACACACTGAAGGTCTCCGGTTCGAGTCCGGGCGAAGCCAAATTTTGTGTTTTATTATTTCATTTTGTTACGTTACGTTATGTTGTGATGGCGAAGCCAACGACACTGCGACCGACACTCTCCTTCTGCATACAAACACAATTCTCAATTTTATGAGATCCCTAGGGATACTTGTGCAATGGCATTCAAGGATCTTCTTTATTTTAATGATTTATTTTTTTTCAGTTATCAAAAAGTAAATTAGACAACTCTTATGGTAAAAAAAAAGGTAAATTAGATATTCAAACACTTTGTCCAACAATACATGGAATTTAGGGTGAAATGATAATTTTACTTAGCAATGGTTAGTATATTATGAGCTGCAACCAACTTTAATATTTTTGTAACTTAATAAACTACAATGATTTTTATTTGCTTAGTACTTATAATTAATTGGTGATTATTTTTAATATTTCATATTTATATCATATTAATGTAATCCACTAATTATTTTATAGATCTTAAATAGGTGAATACATATTAATTATTTTCTAATTAAATTTATTTAGTATATGAATTTCATGAGTCCAAAACAAGTCAGCCTTGATGCACACAATAGAGATTATTTCTCAGTCGGTACAGCTATACAATACAGCATGATAAATGGTAAGTTGCTTAATGAACTAATGATCAACAATTCATGAATGACGAATGAAACAGTCCTTAGTTCGGATTCCCTTTATCGCATTAAAAAGCCAAAATATATTGCAAAACTTAGTTGTGTTTCTTCCACATGAATCCTATTACAATCGAGTTATCCACCAGTAAAGTGCAGAAACAAAAATGATACCAGAGCAAATCGTGTGACATGTTTAATCGGAGGTTGGAGGAAGTTTCCACATGGCCTTGGTCGCCACGAGAATTTTCTCGCCAATGCGCGACTCTGGTTCAGCCTCATGCACCTGGACATTCCACCGGATAGCATGAGCAATTCGTGCCACTTTATCGATGATTTCTGGTGAATCTCGCACCACTGCAGTTCCTTCAGGACGCAGAATGCGATCCATCTCCACCATCAGATCAACAAGGTGACATCTGCGCCAACGATTATAAGGGGGATGTCATTGCAATCTAGGTAGGTACTAAATGAATATTAAACCATGATTACAAGAAATTATTCTCAATGGTGACATGTGTTTGATGCTGGACTAAATTCTCAAATGCATATATGTTGCAATACTTTCTCTATAATATGCATACGTTAACATAAAAAAAAACCCTTATTACTCCATCATCTACATAAGCCTGGATCTCAATATAAAAAGGTTTTCGACTGTTAAAAAGAAAGAACAACCATCCCAACAACTCACCACGTTAAATTTTGAACTATCAATAAAAAATTGAAAATGTGAATTATAAAAAGTCTAAAAAATCGATACTCATCAGCATATAATTAATTAGCAATACAAGAATATGAAGCTTCTCACAGAAAAAGAAAAGAAAAGAAAAGAAAGCAGATAGCCATCATCTGTGGAATGCAAAGTTTGCAAGGCTCTTAATCTTAATTAAAAAGAGAGCCAAATTTTTAACATTACCAAAGACAATCAGATTTAATGTACCTGCTCTTACTAGAAGTTGGATCTCTTATCAAGGAGTTTATTCCTGACACATGAATGAGATCATATGACCGTGGATAAGTGGAGAAAGCCTCACACCTGGCAACATAAAGAAAGGAAAATTAAACATAAGAAAAAACAAACATACAAGTACTTGCATTTCATGAAAGGTTTATAATAACAGGTATACTAAAAGAGACATCATTTTATATAAATCTCCTATGAGATCAATACTAATAATATCATTAGTTTGGCAAGAAAATGGTAGCCAAACATATAAATAGTGAGGACCATTTCTCTTCATCTGAAAGAAATTTCTAGTTTATCAAAGTATTATCAGGAAGATAACTCTCAAAGAAAATATGAAGAAAAATATGCAGAAAAGGACATCCAAAAAAATGCATATGGAGGAATCTGTACCCTGCATATATCCTTGACCCATTGACATACAAGAACTATCTAAGGAGGATCTTGAGTTGTACTTGATTCGTTTTAATCATTATAGTGAAGTGTCAACAATAGTTTCACAGTTCACACAAATAGTTATTGACAATTTAGTCATAAATGGAAATAGGTTAAAAGAATACTAAATGCCTACCAATCATGATATACACCAATCAAACCTCGGTCATAAATAACACCAAGAGTCAAGGGTTTTCTAGCTGGTATAACATTCATGACCCAGACTGGGTCAGAATTTAACGCTGCAGCAAAACCCCCAAAGAAGGCATTCATGTCCATAACATTGCGAATACGTGGAGTCCCTATCTTCACACCTAATGATTTCTTGTAATATGATACTCTTCTGGCCCAACGACTTGAGTCAGCATCAAATATGTCAACCCCATTTTTCATGAGTGTGACCCTTGCAGGATGTTTGGACAATCTCTCTGGCCATTTAGGAATGGTTCCAACAGCTAAGTCACCAGCAAGGGGGACGTTGCTGACACACTTCTTCAGCTTATAGTACCTGTAAGAAATGTATTCAACATCAAGATTCAAGATACAAAATGATCAAAAGATATAGAGTATTTAATGACTATATCTGCTCAAAAATAGTAATTAGTGAACACGACAAATGCAGGGAATATATCTAATGGGTGTACCATGCTTCATTGGGATCATCATTGTTACTACAAAGATCAAGCCTAAAGTCACTTTGGCTTGGTAGACACGAGGTACCAGAAGGTTTTTTCCAAATTGCTGTGTTACCGTCCACAGAGATAAGATCATAACACAAGGCATGTGTCATAGACTGGAGATCTGCCCACTCCTTGTCCTGTTTAGCCCACTGCACAGGTGGACCAGAGATAACCAAATATCCTTCAGGACGAAGTAGACGATCCACTTCAATAAGATAAGTTCCATCTGCATTCCGTTCAGTAGGTCAGATTATGGCACATAACAAAGGACAAGCATAGATGCCAGTGAAGTTTTTGATGTACAATAGGTTGGTGATGTACAACTCACTGTGGGCAGTAAAGGGAATTAAACAACGAGAACAATGAACCAAGTCAAAGGAATATGCAGGAAATGGGAGCCGACGAGTGCCCAACATTGCAACAAATGCAGGTATTCCTCTTTCAAGTGCAAACTGTATCTGTGCTTTATGTGAGTCCCTTGGAGCAAAGGAAAGTGCCATCACCTTCTCACCAAGCAAAAAACCTCCAAAGCTGGCTACCTTCATTAATAAGTAAATCAGGCATATCAAGTTTGAGGAAAGCCAAAAATGTAATGAATAAGGCAACCAAAGAAGCTAATGACTGCAACGTGGCCACTCACCCCACATCCCATATCCAGGGCTGTTCTTATAAGACCTTTTTTAATTGGTATATGTTGACTAAGCTTTGCTATGTACTCTTCAGCTCCATCTGGAAACATGGTACCACCACCCGGAAAGGTAAAGTATGGTCCTTCGACTTTCATCCAACCCTGGTGACCTTTTCTTTCTGCAATTTTACCATATGGCATGTTATCATGCCATATCTGCATGTAAAAAGACGTAATTCTTTATGAAACATATTTGAGCACACAAAGGGTATACACTAGCACAACTTAACAAGTCATTTTGGACGGCTCTCTGAATGCGATTGAATAACATCACAAAACAAGATGGCGACATCATGATAATTTTCTCGAAACTACATAAGATATCCATAAATGAAAAGGAATGTCAACACATTAGTGGAAAATATATTGTTGGGGGAAAAGCAAAAGGCGTATTTCTTTATTTAAACATTTACAATTCTTAAAAGAAAGGAACAAAGTCTAAATAGGACAATTCTACAGTAGAAAAGAAGGAAATCGAAGAAGCAACCTAAGGGGTAAATAATGCTTGAATTAACTTCAATCACCAAAGTTATAAAATTGCATCTGGATCCCACATCCGTGCTTGAGGTACTAATCAATGTCACCATTTCTCACATTTACATCTCCCGTTAATATGATAAGATGTACCTTTTGTTATTCTATTCAGGGAGCATGACAAAAAAAAACATCCTTCTAAAGCCTTCTGCAGAAACCACTAAGAGAGAAAAGAGCTCCAGAAATCATGCTACAAGTATATAAACCAAGAAGAACAAGATATAACATGAATCCAGCCACTTATTCTGGACTACAAAAACACTAAAAAGATTGAACATTTCGCATCTAACTAGATCTCAGGTGGATTCCTCCAAATGTCCAAAAAAAAAAAGTGTTCAGGAAAGCTAAATGAAGTAGTAGCATCATAGGATTAAATTTGGCTCATCCTATAATGAATCCATGAGTGCATCCGGAGTTGTTGCAACCTTATTAGAATACTGGGCAATCATGCTCACATGTGTCATAATAAAAAAAAAAAAACAGACTTGGAAGTGAATTATGCTACGTGATACAGATGAACAAATTCTTTTTAGTTCAATAATTCACAGAATGCAACATTCATCTACAGACTAAACATATAAATTTCCGTATTGCTTTCTACAAAAGCGGATCCGAAACTACTAAGCGGCAAAGGAACAAATACCTTGTGGAGACTCTCGGGCCACTGCACGGGCGGGCGGTAGCCCTTAGGCGGCGGCACGAGGCAGAGCGGCGAATCCTCCGGCAGCGGGCAGTGGCGCTCCCGGTAGAAGTTCATGTCTCTGCTAAGCTGGCTGTTGACGCGGGGGTCCTCGCAGGGCATGTAGTCGACCTCCTCAGCCGAGCAGGCGTCGATGAGACTGCCGCCGGCACCGCCTCGGCTCCCGCCGCCCAAGGCGGCGAGGGACGAAGGGGAGTCGAAGATGGCAAGGATGCGCTCACGTTGGCGGGGGTCGGAGGGGGAGGAGCGGGCGAGGGCGCGGCGACCGGAGGCGGCGAGGGAGTCGCCGAGGGACGTGAAGACGAGCACGAAGAAGACGAGCACGGCGGCGAAGAAGGCCGCGGAGACTGCGTCCAGGAGGGTCCACTGCCGTCCGGGGACGCGGCGGCCCGGCGGGAGGTTGACGAGGCCCATTCGGCCGCCGGCCGACGACGGCAGTGGCGGCGAAGAAGACGGCGGCGGCGGATCGGATCGGGATTTGGGCTGGGCCGAAACGACGTGGCCGGAGACAGGGATCTAATGAGGTCGGAAGCGAGAGATTTAATTGAGGGTGTTGTGTGAGTCCCCTTTGTTTTGTTTTGTTTTGTTTTGCTTTTAGTTTTGTTTTAATTTTGTGGGGTTCACAGAAAATGGAGGAAGTGGTGGGAGATCTGCTTCTCACTGAGGTCGACAGTGTGTGAAATCAGTTACAATGGAGAGAGAAGAGAGAGAGAGAGAGAGAGAAATAAAGAAGAGAGAGAGGTTGTAATGTGGAAACTGGTGAACTTACTAGTTACATGTATAGATGAGAGAGAGAGAGAGAGAGAGAGAGAGAGAGAGAGAG
>LTAE01000108.1:0-22723 GCA_001647135.1 Pontederia paniculata | reverse complement strand
GAACGTACTACGAATACTTCCATTAATTTTTTTATACATCGAAAAGAAGGAATAAAAAAAACAATTAAGTTTCCGTAGAGTGTGCATCGCTGGCGCGATGATCGGACGGTAATGAACGGTGTGATCAGTTAACGAAAGGGGGATTGCACGGTGATGGAGACGAGACGGGTTGATAGGATGGGGGAAGGTGGCTGTTTACGCAAAAAGGATATGGAGACGGTAACCGTAGCTCAACCTTTTTTGTTTGGCTCTTCGTAGAGGGAAGGATGGGGATTTTACATGTGATCGCCGTGGTCACCAACGAGAGCGAGAGAGAGAGAGAGAGAGAGAGAGAGAGAGAGAGAGGTACCATACATGTGTTTAGGTGTAGCTGGGCGTAGGTCATGAGCACGTACCTCCAGCTTAGCTTTGACAACTACGGGTGGACCTCAGGAATTCCTCGTAGCATCTGTCACGAGTTTGTACATATGCCCCGTTGCAGCGAGAAGTGCTCCAGCCCTGTGAAGAGTAACAGTATGATTCGCCTGTCCACTAGGAATCTTTACTGAAAGAAAGCAGGATAACTGAGAAATGTGATTCGATAACGTAAGTCCCCAATCACCAGTATTTACCTGCAGATAAATAATTTTATCTACAAAAAAAAGTCTTGACGACTGACTGTGCACCTAAAAAATAATTTAACTCAAGCTCAAAATGTGCATACATAACAACAAACACAAAGAAAAATGGTGTGACGTCGAGTCCCGAGATTATAAATCCAAAACCATGGATTGCAATCGCCCTAACCATGGATTGCTTCCTATGCCTAAACATGAGGAGAACCAAATTCTAAAACCTCGGCGAGAAGGCCGTATTTGCTTTGAAGTTCAAAGTTTCCGTGCAGATCTGAGGTTACTTTCATGCTTGAGAAGATTGGTTCTTAGCAGCATAGACCTAACGTCCCTCTCGAACTCAGTTCCAGTATGTAAGACATGCTGGAATGTTGTACTTCTCTGATCAGCATGTCTTGCGTAGAGAATTTTGTTGTGAGAATCTATTCGAGCCTGCGAGAGAGTTCATTTGTTAGAAAACTAATCAGTCATCGCTAAGATCAAACAAAAGTTCACTGGCGGATGACTATCAGAATCAATATCAGGAATGAATAGAATATGTGGCCGTAAGATGAGGCATAACCTCATACATGTACACTACATATGTGGGTTGCTACATATTCCAAAGATATCAACTCACTTTAATTTGGCCGTCCGTAATTAAAGCTTCAAGTTCTTTCTCCAACCCAACCACATCTGTCTTAAAGGCATCAGCCATGGTGTGCATATTAACTGAAATGAAGGGATGCGTATATTGAATAATAGCTTTGTGTCGAATATCAGTGTAAAGTGTTTCAACGTGATCATGTAAATGGATGTCCAGCAAAAGGTTTGGTTTGAGATTCTCAAGATACTCCAAACATGAAGCGTAACGACTGCAACAAAATAATTATCAGTGAACATAAAAGAAATACAAGAGACAAATGTTGCAATCGAAATATCAAACTGAAACCCAAAGAAGTGATGCTATCTTATTTTTAATCAAACATGCAATTGAGATTACAGATAAGGTAATAAAGAACTAAAGAAAAGGTCAAGTGATAGTATACAGCCAGAATTTAGATGCTTCTAAACTCGATATGCTATGAAAAGAACATAATGTCATTGGCTTACCTTTGTATCACTTGGATCCAACATCAGAAAGTCATAATTGGAGGCGCAATAAGTTAGGCAAAGAATAACGTGTCATACTCAATCTTCCTAGAGGCACCTAAGTTCGTATCTACTTGGAATCTTGTGATCAAGAAATCAAATTGATTTGAAAAGTACACACAGAATGATTAAACCACTTCAAAACCATCCATAAACAAGTATCCCACACAATGAGTATTTCAATGAAGTGAATCATTTAAGAAAATTGCCACAGTTATCGTTTTCCTCTTCTTTGAAGCACCTAAGCTCATATCTACTTCGAACCTTGTGGTTAATAAAGCAAACCACTTTGAAGAACATAATTTGTTTATTCAATAGACAAGCAGATTTACCAATCATTTTGCAAAGAGTAATGGCCAGCAAAAAACATGTAATGAATATAATGTCTCAAAATTCATATATCCTTTGACAAAGAGGTTAGTTTATAATAAAACAAGTATAACCATATCTTAACCAAAAAAAAAAGTATAACAACATGTTTTAATTAACAAGAGAAAATAAAAAGAAGTATATATATATATATATATATATACATATATATATGGTTCTTCATCCAATAAAAAAAAACAAGACATGTAGTTTTTTGACTAAGGAGCATGTCTCACCTTGCATAGAA
The DNA here is from genome assembly GCA_001647135.1 of Pontederia paniculata. NCBI lineage: Eukaryota > Viridiplantae > Streptophyta > Magnoliopsida > Commelinales > Pontederiaceae > Pontederia > Pontederia paniculata. Next base: position 20,365 of record LTAE01000108.1, on the reverse strand, counting down.
GTCGTGAATTAGTTCTCGCACTTCAGGCTGTAACTCTAAAAAGTTCCGGAAATTAATGTTGTCGATGACTTTATTCTAAAGGAAAGAAAATGATTAAGTTCATAAATAAGGAAAAATGTTTGCAGAAATTGAGAAACGAAAGAAAAACATATACCTTAAGCTCTGTTCTATCAAAAGAAGCAAGCGCGCATAACCCACCATAGGTAGCAACATCTTGGGATGCTATCACGTCTGTGTAGCTGTTGGCCAGTTCAGGCCCTGTTTCGAGAAACTGCAGGATCATAACCAACACAATTACTGTCAAAAGATTCAACTATCTTGTAATCCCCTTTATCTGCCAATAACACAAATATAACGCACAAAATCTCCAATACACAAGGGGCTAACATTAAAAACAAGATCAACTTTCATTTAAGATTTTGCTACCGAGTTATAAAAAGTTGTAGGATAAAAAACAGTTAAAAATAGAAAGCCCGGACGTGAGTATGTACACAAAAGATAAGTCAACATAATGATCAATCAAATTGAAGTGCCTAAGAAATCTAGATATACCTGACTATTTGAAGATAGCATAATCTATGACACTCAAGTGGTAGGATGGGCACAAAAGAGATGTATAAGTACATCCAGTAAATCCTCTTTGCTATTGATTTATGTGATTATGGATTAGGAATTTTAGAGCTCCGTCAAGAAGGAATGGATGTCAAAGTTGGCGATCTAGGCATTTCAAGGTCACATAATTGGCTTACTTTTGGATTATTAGGATCCAAACATAATGAGGTTAGGTATGGAGGTGCAGTATGCTATGCAAAGAACGTTGTGTGTCATTGTCTTACCTTGGGTTATTTAGGTCCAACACTATGAAGATATATTCGGAGGTGCAATGTTGTGAAGAGAACATTGTATGTCGTACTCGGTCTTCATTTAATGAGCGGGACCATTAACGTTAAGCAGGGATGGAGGTTGGTATACATTAATTCTTAATATCTAATTTAATTATTTAATGAATCCAGACTATTACTATCCTCGATAGCTTTTTTCTCCTACAAAGAAGAAAAGGAAGGGAGAAAGGAGGCACCTATCCAAACAAATATAAATATCCCAAAAAAAGTTCAAAACTCGTGTATTGCTAGAAAGAGAAAGAAACCTTTTCATAGTGATATGAAGGCAGCATAATAAAAAACAAAAGATGCAAGTCTTGTAGCATGTTTACCTTACGAGCAGCAAGCTTGTATTTCCTTGTGTCCAAGTAAGCCAATCCAGCAGCACAACGTAACTTTGAAACAGTTACTGGGTCTGAGTGTTCTGGTGTTTGCTCAGCTTTGGTAACATAATTTGAGACATGCATGGGTTGGCCCAACTCAATGCTAACCAGTATTACATTCAAACACATCTGTATTATATGCTTTGAAGTAGTGCAGTAGTCACGAGTGCGAACATAGTTCTTAAAAGCATCACCAAGATGGCCATGAGCATAATAGAAATCCCCAAGATCATTATATCCCATCCTGATGCTTTCCTTGATGAGATTAGTCTGAGGCAAGAAATGGCATGAGGTTTAGGAGATAATGAATAAAGATGTGTTCTAATAAAACGCTGGAAGAAACCTTACAACCTATTGAATTTTCCATTTCTCATCCATTTTACCAGGAAAAAGTTACAGTTTTCAACTTTTCTTCAATTACTGGACATGATTTTTTTTTTAGAGAATTACTGGACATGATAGAACTAGAAAATAAAGGTCTATATTTAAAAATCTAAAATAATATCTGATCCTTAAGTTTTTTTCTTTTTGAGAGGGATCTTTAATTTATTATCAACTTAAATGTTCTCTATATGTTTCTCAAACACTCTACGTGGTGTCCCTAAGAAAAGGGGAAAAAACACTACCAGGACAATGGCTCTCGATATGAACTAGATTAATCAACTTGATAGGGCAATGAGGCTGGGAAATGTATAATCACATATAATTTTAAATGGACACAAGTAAGCTATGGTATTTGACCTCAAGCTTTCACTATAAAACAAGTTATGATTAGGCAATGGGGTAGGGCTTATACGATTAGAAAACTATGTTGTAGAAAATACCATACTTTATTTGTATCCACTTCAAACTATAGCCACTTATTTATATTCAGCCCTTGTTATCCAATCAAATAGATTAATCTGGTTCATATCAGTAACCACGGCCCGGGTAGAGTTTTTTCCTTTTTTTCAGGGGGCTAGGTAGAACGACTGAGAAAAATATATAGAATATTCTGAATTCATAATACCTTGATGATACATAGATATGCCATTTTAAATTTTGAATATGTAGTTAGGATGTTCTTATGTTGGCTAGGTTCTAGCAAGTATCATACTTTACTTGTATCACTTATCCATATCCTACCCGGCCCAAACAGATGGATTAATCTGGTACAGACCAGTAACCATGGCCTGGATAGAGTGTTTTTTTTCCTCTTCTTTAGAGGGATACCAGTTAAAGTGCGATCTCTGTAATGCCACCTTCATCACATCTATTGAACACCAATATGCAGTTCTAAATGATGGGGTAAGAATCACAAGTACCCTAGAGGTGCTCCACAAATTTCTAAAACAGATATTTTTTCAAAGGTTATAAACTCCATACCAAGAAACATACAAGCTAATAACATAAAAGCAGATGTCTTTTAATATTACAACCATAGAATGCTACCCTGATCTAAAGTACATATAGACGCCATCTTCCCAAGCCCCATGGATCACCGTCTGAGCGTCTCATCACAAGGGGAAACCAGAGGAGCTTGTACACCAAGTAGTTAACTGTGTCTTACTCGGAGAAAGCACGATACGAATTTGAATACCGATATTCAACAGTTACTGACTCATCGCAAACAAGCAAAACGGCAAATGTCTATTTTTGGGAGCTCTCTCTTCCCACTCTCGAAGTAATCACTGCTCATTCAACTCCCCAAAAACAAGCATTCCTTCTCCAACTCATAATCTAACATCTATAAGTAAACCCTCAAACGCCTACATGCAAATTGCCCACAGCTATCTACAGTATGCTTCAAATTTGGAAATCCAGCACCCAAATCCTCACAGAGGTCAGGATACAGAGTTACCTCAAGCAGAACCCTAGTGTAAAATACCATCTACACGCCAATTATGAGAACCTACATCAAAACAAATGAAGAGAAGAAGAACACAAAAGGAGCCATACCCTGTATCCATTCAGTTCGTTCTCGAGCTTCTCCTTGCGCTGCTCGGCGCGCCGATCGACCAAATCCATCCACGTCTGATCGTCCGCGTACTTGGGCCCAAGCCGACCGCCTATCTTGGCGACCACGTCGCGGTAGAGATGGGAATCCTCGCCCTTCTTGATCTCGTCGTGGGCGATGCGGAGCGCCTCGAGCTCCATGGCCTGGTTGCCGCACCGCTCCGCGATGAAGAGAAGCCGGGCCACCTTCGTCCGCCCGGAGTAGAGCGCGGCGTACGCCTCCACGTCCATCTGCTCGCCCGCTGCCGTGGCCTTTCCGCTCCTCGGAGGAGGCTGCCGGGGATCGTCCACGGCGTCGTCGGCGGAGAGGACGCCGAATACCTCGTCTTCGCCGTCCATTCCGCTCGGATCGCCGGAGGGGAAGAAAAAACCCTAATGCGGTCGTGGTTTTGGCCTCTGGAGCCTTTCGCTTTCGGAAGAGGATGAGGAAAACAAACAGAAAAAAAAAACAAATATAAATAAAGTTGAAAAAAAAACAAACTAAATCCATATAAGGCCGTTAGTTGCACGCCTATGGGCCTAAACAATTAGGCCCAACTTACTAAGTTGGGCCTGTGACTTCGGCCTAGAGACTTCTTTGTTACCATATTACAACTGTGTTTGCTGAAATGGGCTAAAGATATAGTTTTACTCCAACTGTGTTTGCTGAATGTTATATAGCACATAAAAAATATCAAAAAATATTAAATATTTTACTGTAATTATTAATCGGTATTTGATTTTCTAAATCAAAATTATTAATAATTCTAGGTGACGTGCTAAATTTTTTTATTGTTAAAGTTTAATGTACCTACTAAACATCAAGTGTTTTATCATCAATGATAATTTCAGAAGTCAATTTTTTTTATTAACCTTATTATCTATTATTAACTATGTATTTAATAATTAAAATATGTAAAATGAATCAAATACTTAGTAGGTACATTAAACTCTTAGGGGGCGTTTAGTGCATTCCTAATTTTTATTAATCGGTAATTTAAATTACCACTTTATAAATTACCGATAATATTATATCATAGTGTTTGGTAAGTAGCAACAACACAAATTCTAATTTAAATTATGAAACAAAAAATTACTATAATATCCTTTAAAATTATTGAATTAAAATAAATATAAAAAATAAAAAATAAAAAAATAAGTTAGGTCAAAATATGAGTTTATATTATCAATCATTCATAAAATTAAAAAAATTAGAAGAGAATATTGAACATTATTATTTCGTAATAAAATATAAATATTTTTAAAGTTCGATTGAAGGGATAATTTTGTCAAAATGTATGTCATCTTGCTGGTAATCTGAAAAGATGCATCTCATGGGTGCTATCTTCATTACCAATGAGGTGATAATTTAGATTGCTAAAGACGCGGACGGACCTAGAAAGGAAAGTTAGGGGAGTCAAAATATATAATAATAAATTATAAAAAATTGAGAGGGGTCAAGATTTGAATCCTAAAGCTTTTGATGTTAGCCAAAACCACCTATTCACTAAACTAGTTAGATAATTATAATAATTTATTAGTATTTATTTTATTTATTGACTATAACTATTAGTATATGTGTATATATATATTTTATATACCGAAAAGTTTGGGAGAGGGGGTGTGCCTCCCCCTCGGGATATATGTGGGTCCGCCCATGACCAGAGAAGTAAAAAATTATCGATAATTTATCTGAATTATCTCATATTAAACGTCCCCTTATAATTATACTCTCTTGTTATAATATTTCCGCGAGGTAATGTATTAGAAGTGGCTTGCTGATTTTTTTTTCTCAAATATAATGTTTGAAATTATAATATCTTCTTATTAAACTCAAATCACTTTTTTATCATATGTTTTTCCTTACATCAACCAAACTGACTTAGTAAGAAAGTGCAAGAGAGTAATTGTGTTATATGACAAGTGCAATGGGTGGTATCTTTTGGTGGTGTTAGGCTCTTTTCATTTATCTCAATAGGTAAAATTGATGAGGCAATATTTTTTGTTTTGGACCACAGCAAGCAATGGAAAAATGCAAGTACATGCCGGTGGTCATGCACCTTATTGGCCATTAAATTTTGCGACAAAATACATGTAAGTTTAAAATCTTTAAATAGATGTGTAGTAGTAGGTACCACGTAGTTGTCTATGTACATTATTTGCAAGGTTGGAACTTGGAAGAGTTTGGAGACCGTATTGTTAATTCCATATGTTCCTATCGTGGTCCAAATGTCCCCAAAGGATCAAGTGAAACATCAAAAGATTTTATTGACATTTCACCAAAAATAATATATTTTATTGACGAAAGTGGAAATTCGACTATTTACTCGTGACAAATCAAACTCTTACTTTTATTTTGTTCTGTAATTATTAAACATAAAATTATTGATTAATTCACTTGTTTTAATATAATAATGAATAATAAAATGTGCACAACCTTGTCCAATTTTGTTACAAATAAATTTAATTGGATATAAAAAAAATACGTAACATATTTTTATATTGAAAGTATATATATATATATATATATATATTATTATTATTATATCGTAAGTCATTAGCAAACTTAATTGTCATATAATTTCTCAACATGTATCTCAAAATTTATTATGGAAGCGAAAAAACTTGATTTAGAGAGATTTATTTGTAAGATCCTCGATTCATTCAAGAAATTGTTCGCTTTGGACTCATATGGTCCGCACAAATTTAAAACGCGTATTGAATGATAAAGAATGATGCTACATATAAACCCATGATCACATCCATATTTTGTCCATGTGAAATTAATTTTCATTCTCATCATCATTTGTGGTCTTAGAATCTTCCCCCTTCGAGGCTCAAGGTCCTCGTTGAGTCCATCCACATGATTCAAGTGAGTACACGAGGTTAGCTCTGATACCTTCTGTAACATCCCCGATTCATCTAGAAATTATTCGCTCTTGGCCCATATAATCCGCACGAATTTAAAATGCGTCTTAAATGATAAGAGATGATGCTACGTATAAGCTCATGATCATCTTCGTATTTTGTCCATGTGAAATTAACTTCCCTTTTCAGAGGCCTTACATTATTACTCGTAACAAAAAAAAACATTATCTTTACTTCATAGTTTTATTAAACTCAAATCCATCACTAAATGTACTACAACTTTCCAATGTTTAATTGGCCAGGCTGAGAGCTGTGGCCATGCATACAAATTTGCCTCCCTCATTATCAACACGGGGCTTACATGCACCTGAATGTGACCCATAACTTAACACTTTCTTTTTGCATTAAAGAGTCTGCTTTATCCAGATTCACATGTAAGCTTAATTTAATAACATAAAAAAATAAGAACTCATAAAATGATTGAACTCAAAATTCATTGTGCACTTATAAATTATCTTAGTATGTCTAAGTAATTAACTCTCTTAAGTTTGTGCATATTATTTTCGCCCCTTAGAAATGAGGTTAAGTAGAACTTGAACATTGAAATGGTTAGATATTACAATTAAAATATAAACAAGCAAAAAAAAATTTTTGGTATTCAAACTGTCTTTAATTAGAGTTAAAAAAATAAAACTTCGAGGTGTAAAAAAATTTGTCCTCAAGATTATTAAAAAAAGAATAATTATATAATTATTTCCCTTAAAGTTTATTATTATCAAATTCTAATTACTTTGAATATATCAATTAGTTTTTTATAATCAAACTTATATACCAATTTATTGCAGATATAAGACGAAAGAGATAAGTTCACACACAAAAAAAGATACGAAATTTATGCTATATTTTCGAGCGAATGTTGAGTGTTTTCTTTTGTAAAAATCTAATATATGATTACAAGATAGTGAATAAGTCAAATCTAAGAAATTTATATAAGAATTTCAAATACAAAATAAAAAATAAAAATCTTAGAGTTTAATGCACAAGGAATAATTTATCATTGAATTAAGATTCAAGACATTATCAATATATTTTTTATTTTTCTGAATTATTGGACTAGAAAAAAAATAGATATTTAGCCATTTAAAATTTTGGATGTAAGTCAGATTTATACTTATTTAACAAGAAAAATTCACATGCAACTAAAAAGTTCCACACTCAACATGAACAAATCATGAACTTTATAATTGAATACTTATTCTCCTTTTCTTTGCAAAGAGAAAAATTTTAAGCTTTGTTACATCCTCCTACAACGATCCCTCTGTTAAAAAAACTTCCAACTCTGTTTCAGCACGAACAGAGCAAAAGCCCGCTCCAAATGAATAATGGATCGAACAAATAATAACAAAAAACAGCAAAATAAAGAAAAAAAATTGTTTCCAGCATATCGAACTATATATCGTGCATATAGATTCATATCTCTAGGCGGCGCCGCCGGCTTGCTCTTGGCCTTGCTGCTCCGGTGCCGTCCAGTAGCTCTTGACCACCAGCAGAAGCTTCTCCCGGACGTGCGGCCCGTCTTCGTGATCCACGATTTGGCTCTCCCACCGCATCCTGTCCACGATGCTCTTGACGCCGACCAGCACGTCGACGTCGTCCCTAATGATCACGGTGCCCTCCGGCCGCAGGATTCTGTCCATCTCCAGCAGGATGTCCTCCGTTCCGCACCTGAAATGGCCGGCCGTATCATGTCAGGGCATCAGATAACATAAGCTAAACAACCAGAGCTCATGTCGTGGCTGCGCTTCTCACCTGTCCTTGTAGAGACTGAACACGCCGTCGGCATGGAGGAGGTCGTACGTTCTCGGGTACGTCGACATTGCCTCGCACCTGCAACCGGACGCAAGCATCAGACATGGAGCAATGCATACAGCAAAGTAGTAGAAAGCGCATAACTCACCAGTCCTGATAGGTTCCGATTAACCCGCGCTCGTAGATGGCTCCGAGCGTGTCAACGGCCGCCGTCGGGACGACGTTCATGACCCACACCGGGTCGCCGACCAGGGCGGCGGCGAATCCCCCGAAGTGCGCGTTCATGTCGAGCAGGTTGCGGTACCTGCCCTTCTGCGCCAGTTGGCCGATGACCGCCTTGTAGTGGCCGACCCGCTTCTTCCACAGCTCGGCGTCTTGGTAGAACTTCTCCGGCGTGACGCCGTCGAGGCTGCCGCTGAGGATTCTCGGAGGCACGGCGTAGAGTCTCTCCGGCCACTTCTTCACTGCTCCGCCGGCGACGTCTTGGATGTTGTATGCCTCCGGCAGAGGAGTGATGCACGTCTCAATGCTCGTGTACCTGCAGCTCAAATTTACAAGTTCAGAAAAAAAAAATTTCAAATCCTTTGCAGAGATTTCAGCTGCGAATTGTATATATATACCAGGCGGCGTCCGGACTCTGCGCAGGGCAGAACTGCGGCGACCGGATGATCTTGCGGTTGGCTTTGCAGTGGATGTGATTGGTCGGCTTCTGCCAGATCGCGATGTCTCCCTGCTCCTTCACCTTCTTCCAGCAAAGGCTCCGGGCAACAGCTTCAATGGCGGATTGCTCGGCGTTCAGGTCCTCCTCCGTCCTTTCCCAGCCCTTCCAGTGCTTCTTCCAGTTGATGGGCGGCCCCGACAAGACCCAGTAGCCGCCGGGTCTCAGAATTCTGTCGACTTCGATCAAGTACTGTCCGTCTGTCAGCAGGAATCACACGAAAACCTCATCAGTGCAAAGGAATCACTTGCAGTCTCTTTCTCCTTTTCCAGATTCAAGCATCACATTCTCTCACCACTCAAGCAACAAATTGATGCATGAGAGAGAGAGAGAGAGAGAGAGAGAGAGAGAGAGAGAGAGAGAGAGGATGCAATTACCGTAGAGATGCCAGGGGATGAGGCACCGGGAGCAGTGCGCCATGTCGAAGGCCCTGGAGGGGTACGGGAGGCGCTTGGAGGCGATGACGCCGATCATGGCCGGGACGCCGCGCTCGAGCGCGAACTGCACTTGGGCCTCGTGGGTGTCCCGCGGCGCGAACGACATTGTTATGATGTTGCGAGAAAGGAGGTAAGCTCCGAAGCTGGCCACCTGCATCATGCACCATGAGCAAACTGTCACAAAGCAACGCCATTACTGACTGACCAGAAGGCGCTGTAAGCAATTCACAAACGAAATGGATCCTTGTACAACGACAACTCCATCTGAGAAGAGTTAAAAAGTAATAACGAGATCTAACTACAGTTATCAATTAGGAGACGAAATCTAAATTTCATATTTTGCTGTCCAATTTCCCAAAGGAGCAACTTTTTTTTTGTTTCTCTCAAAACTTCCTGTTTCATTGAACTGCTAATGGAATCTTTTTAAGAAATTTCATGTCAAATAATTGAAGTTTCCTTCCATTTTTTGCCATTAATATCACAGGAAAGAGGTAGCTGATTAGTAAGAACAGAGCTCCAGAGCTCGCAAAATTCGATTTTTTTTTGTTTTACGCTGTCAAAAAATCGGATCTTTGGCCGGAAACAGCCGTTGACTCGCCGGAAAACCGGCCTGAATCTTCAGAAGTGAGAGAACTAACTGGTGGAATCGTAACAGAGGAGAGAGGAAGCACTCACCCCGCATCCGGTATCGACGACGGTTCTTATGGACCCGTCGCGAAGAGAAATAAGCCGGTCGATGTCGTCGATGTAGGCATCGGCGCCGTGGGGGAACATGGTTCCACCTCCCGGGAACAGGAACTTTTCGCCGTCGACCCTGATCCAATTCTGGACGGCCTTCTCCACCGTGAGTTCCTTGTGCGGCACGTTGGCGAACCACGCCATGTCCCGGCTCACCGGCCAGGGGAACGGGTTCCTGTAACCGTGCGGCGCCGGAATCAGGCACTTGAGCAGCTCCCCCTTCTCCGGGCAGTGGCGCTCCCGATAAATGAGCCTGTCCCGGTCAAACTTCAGCGACCGGTCGCGATCCTCGCACGGGGTGTACTCTGAGTACTTGGCGTCGCACGCCGGGAACTCCCGGACCTCAGGGACGACGGTCGCCAAGTCGTCCGCCCTGTGGTGCGCCTCGAAGTCGAGCGTCGACGCGCCGCCCGCGGGTATGGCCGCCGCCGCCGCGTTGCGGTCGCAGGACACGGCGGTGAGGACGNAGAGAGAGAGAGAGAGAGAGAGAGAGAGGATGCAATTACCGTAGAGATGCCAGGGGATGAGGCACCGGGAGCAGTGCGCCATGTCGAAGGCCCTGGAGGGGTACGGGAGGCGCTTGGAGGCGATGACGCCGATCATGGCCGGGACGCCGCGCTCGAGCGCGAACTGCACTTGGGCCTCGTGGGTGTCCCGCGGCGCGAACGACATTGTTATGATGTTGCGAGAAAGGAGGTAAGCTCCGAAGCTGGCCACCTGCATCATGCACCATGAGCAAACTGTCACAAAGCAACGCCATTACTGACTGACCAGAAGGCGCTGTAAGCAATTCACAAACGAAATGGATCCTTGTACAACGACAACTCCATCTGAGAAGAGTTAAAAAGTAATAACGAGATCTAACTACAGTTATCAATTAGGAGACGAAATCTAAATTTCATATTTTGCTGTCCAATTTCCCAAAGGAGCAACTTTTTTTTTGTTTCTCTCAAAACTTCCTGTTTCATTGAACTGCTAATGGAATCTTTTTAAGAAATTTCATGTCAAATAATTGAAGTTTCCTTCCATTTTTTGCCATTAATATCACAGGAAAGAGGTAGCTGATTAGTAAGAACAGAGCTCCAGAGCTCGCAAAATTCGATTTTTTTTTGTTTTACGCTGTCAAAAAATCGGATCTTTGGCCGGAAACAGCCGTTGACTCGCCGGAAAACCGGCCTGAATCTTCAGAAGTGAGAGAACTAACTGGTGGAATCGTAACAGAGGAGAGAGGAAGCACTCACCCCGCATCCGGTATCGACGACGGTTCTTATGGACCCGTCGCGAAGAGAAATAAGCCGGTCGATGTCGTCGATGTAGGCATCGGCGCCGTGGGGGAACATGGTTCCACCTCCCGGGAACAGGAACTTTTCGCCGTCGACCCTGATCCAATTCTGGACGGCCTTCTCCACCGTGAGTTCCTTGTGCGGCACGTTGGCGAACCACGCCATGTCCCGGCTCACCGGCCAGGGGAACGGGTTCCTGTAACCGTGCGGCGCCGGAATCAGGCACTTGAGCAGCTCCCCCTTCTCCGGGCAGTGGCGCTCCCGATAAATGAGCCTGTCCCGGTCAAACTTCAGCGACCGGTCGCGATCCTCGCACGGGGTGTACTCTGAGTACTTGGCGTCGCACGCCGGGAACTCCCGGACCTCAGGGACGACGGTCGCCAAGTCGTCCGCCCTGTGGTGCGCCTCGAAGTCGAGCGTCGACGCGCCGCCCGCGGGTATGGCCGCCGCCGCCGCGTTGCGGTCGCAGGACACGGCGGTGAGGACGGTGGACGACACCGAGGTCGAGCTGCCGCCGTGCTGCCAGATGCCGAGCAAGTACGAGAAGGAGCAGAGCAGGGCGACGATCGCGAGGGGCATGAGGTTCACCCGGCTCCAGAACGGCTGGTACGCCTTCCACGCGCCGGAGTACGGCGCCGCGCCGCCGGCCATCCCTACGGAACTACCAAAAGACGTCGACTTCCTCGGGTTCCCCGGCGAAAGGCGTCACCTTTCCTCGTATCTTTATCGAAAGGCGTCACCTTTGGCCCTCTGGAGCACTGAAAAATCAGACATGAGCAAAGAAGACGGAGGAAGAGGATGAGACGAAGACGACACAAACTTGCGTCCATAAGAAGATGACCAACAGTTGAGCCTTTTTTATACGAAAAAAAAAAAGACGAACTCGACAAGGAGAGAGGGCGCAAAGGACGTGGCGGCCCCACCTCCGCCCTGGCCGCCGGCGACGACCGGACGGCCGCTCTCTCTCTCTCTCCTCGGAGAGTACATCTGACCTGGTAAACGGAGTACGTACCTTGTGGAGCGATGACGGAGAAGAATAGAAACAGAGCGAGTAGAGCAGATAACAACACCTCAATCACACAGCACTCCGGTCGCCATGTCCTTTTATAAAGCTAACAATGGAGAAGAGGAGAGAGAGAGATAGAGAGGAGAGAGAGAGAGAGGAGAGAGAGAGGTCGCAAGACGTGCGCGCTCGGGTGTCCCACGCCCACGTGGTCACTGGCAACACATGGCATTCGGGTTTGCAGACCAAGAACAAGAGCTTTGGATCGTTCACTGCTTCATGTCCATGTCGCCGTAAAATTTTGCATGCAGACTTCAACTTTTTTTTCTGTTCTCTGGTTTTTTTAAACTTGGTACAAAGGAAGAGGAAGATGGAAGAGAGATATATATAATATTTGCTTTAAACCTCATCGACCTTTTTTAGAGGTTTAATCTTAATTTTCTTTTAACATCATAAGTTTTCATTTGTTCCTAATTTTATGATGTTATTAGTTTTTAGCTTCTAATAATAGTGCCCGTTTAGTTCATGGTTTTATCGGGTAAACTGAAAGATCATTACATTAAACATAGGAGTTGGTTGATTTAATCTTAAACTAATGAATGTTAAAAATATGATGACGGTTAGAAGTTGTTAATAGAGTGATTTGTGTGATATCGATGAAACGAAAAATGAATACGTTTGATGAAATATGTTTATAAATATCTTCCTAAGAAAAGAAAAATGTTGATTGATGAAAGTTAAAAAAAATATTTCTTTTGAATTACTCCTTCGACAATGAATATTAATAATATGGGACGCGAATTATAATAAGTGAAACTCTCAATAAAAATTTTATATTGACAAATGATGAGAACTTGAGATCTTAAAATTATCATTTTATCTTAATCTCGTGTAGAACATTTTAATATAATATGTAACATTTTATAGATACACTATATATATAGAGCAATTAGTGTGAGAATCTCACGATGAGATCAATGCATTATGATCGTTATAATATCTTTAATGATCAAGATGAATATTTGACTCAAAATATTTAAAATATTCATCTAACAAATGTGGATTATAACGATCAGGATGCACTGATCTTATCGTGAGATCAGTATTTTTGATTTCACCCTAATTTATTTGAGATATATATGTATATCTTATCATGAATGTAGGATCAACAAGTTCGTCATTGAAGAATAAATTATTTTATATATTAAAAATAGTTGTGAACGGTACAATATATTTGAAGATCCCAATAAAAATAGAAAATAAACAGTAAAAAAAAACATTTAACTTTTCACCTGACCATGAACCAAGTCTTCGTGCACTTTGGTTGGAGTTGACGCTACTCATCGTGCACTAGAACAAGGAGCTACGATCTACATAACATAACATGCCATGCCAAATTTGGCCGTCGAAACAGCACAAATGCTCCCTACTTTGTTTTCATTACATATAAATTGTTAGATCCAAAACATTAAAATTCGTAAATTAAGATATCAAACAATACATCAATGCATGTCATCTTATAAGACAAATAATAATAATAATAATAATAATAATAATAATAATAATAATAATAATAATAATAATAATAATAATAATAATAATAATAATAATAATAATAATAATAATAATAATAATAATAGCTATGTCACATTTAATTGTGGAAATATTTGTTGCAACTCAAAAGTAGGTTGCACAAGGATACATCCAAGGCTAAGCCTTGAATGCTAACCTTGAACTCCTATAAGAAGTCACTAAATGAAAGCTCAAAAGTCATCCCTAGTAGAGGGTGAGGGTGATAACTTCGAATCAAATTAATCAATATTTGTTGAAGTTCTAGATACTTGAATTCCTATATATTTAGAAAATCTACATGGTATTAGAAAAATATGCATAAGGTACTAATGTTGAATGGAATATCACATGTTCTTGGGATCAATATTGTGGTTTAAATAAATTGATATATCTAATGATGATTGTGGCACTAGGTCCTGCTAAAGTTGCATCATTAATAGCTAATAGCAAATTATTTTTAGAAAATATGTATGATTTACTTTTTTATTTTTCAATCTATTTTTCGGTACTATTATCGTGTAATTGATAAAAAAATATTTTTTTTTTAATTTTATATAATATAGAACTAATTTATCCATAGGTTGTAGACATAATTTGGTGGACCTAACTAATGGGAAAAGTGTTGTGTCCCTAACCAAATGTTTGAAAAATTTTGCCCTGGATTGACTCATATGGCTACACATCTCATGACCTTTGTGTGTCATGATTTTTTTTTTCATCTCACTATAAATAAAATTAGTTCCTTTTGAGCCAAGGCAGAAAAAGGGCCATGCATCTCCAATGCTTCTCTTATGATTTCTTCATGTTTGGTGAAAGAATAATTCAAATCATGACTAGAAAGTGCTCATGTTGACACTTATTGAAGATCTATGTACTTTTCCCATGGTTTGCCCCTTTGTTCACTCATTCCTCTTTTCCACTTATCTACTTCCATTGTGGAATTAACAATTATTTCCTCCCCCCTCCTTTCATATGGCCTAAAGTTATTTTTTCCTTCACCATCACTAGTTCCATAGATATCATGAGATCCATTCCTTGAAACACACATAAACATAAATATGCTTTACATGATAAAGCATCAAACAAATTAGATAAAACCATATTTTTGCCAACATTTTAACAAAGTTATGTAGCTTATGTTACCAATTTTGGTTTCATGTTAACCCTAAAGAATAAACCCAAAAGAAACGTCATCACCATATCATTAAGCTCTCCCAATTAATAAATTTGTGCAAGTCCCTCCTGTTGAAGAACATGCACAATCCAAAATGCATGGCCCCAATATTCTTATATATCTTCTTGATTCTTCAAATTGGATGTGCCAAGAGAAAAGAACAAAGCATAAGTGATTTATATATCATTTAATCAATCAAGTTCGTTCGTTACCAAGCTTTGAAAGTTGAAATAATTGGATTGGATAATGCTCGTTGAAAAATTGGATGCTAATTGAGATCAAGTAGTGTTCCAAACATGAGGACCTCTATTATGCTAATTGGATGCTAATTGGATGCTAATTATATATCTTCTTTCTCTTTTATGATCATCATAATTAAATCATATTTGTGATTAATTTCATATCATTAATTATGATAATTAATTGTAAGTCATACCTATTTATCATCGTCGAGTTCAGTTTTCATCGGTGAGGTTCAGTATTTTCTTTTCATCTATCAGGCGATGAGCCTCTCTTTGTAATGGAAAAAAATATTTAATAATTATGTGGATTTCTTCTCTGCCTGTTTGTTGATTTTTTTATTATACTTCTTTTCAAATAGTTTTTTTTATATTCTCACATGATGATCATAATTAATTAAATATATCGATATTGTTAATTAATTATATTACTGGTGAAGCCGTGGCGTTAACGTATGTGTGTCCCCCTCCATGACGAGTGAGCCATTAGAGGACCTCTTGGACAACGTCCCAACCACCACTTGATATATATCCATATGGAAGACATGCATGGTGATGGGTGCACATATAATAATGTTTTATAAAAGCCTAATAAAGGGGCACACATGAAAATATAAGTAATTAATTAATTAAAAACTAAAACTTATTAAAACCAGGTACTTGACTCATAGGGTTACGGCTGTATGTATTAGGCCACATTTGAAAACATAAAGTTTTCAAGCTGAAATGTTATACTTTTCGTACACAGGAAAGCACAATATTTTTCCATTTGCATTAGAAATAATGTTAGGATTAATTAATGTTGCAAAAGGTAAAATGAAACTTATAAATAGTGTTGGGTAGACTTCATTTAGCTCTTGTGGGGTTTAAATCTTAATCGTTTTAATTAGTTGTTTAAATGATTTTCTTCTCATAGATCACAATTAATGTACTTAGTGATGATCCATGGCATGAACATGCCCTTATAATTATATATAGTTCACTCAAAAGAAGAGTGGACTAAATATTGTGTTAAGTCCAAATGGCTATACTTTAATATCTTCCACATGTCATATCGCATTCTGAATAAAAAATATTCACCGTTTTGCATAATAAAAAATTTAATTAGTACACAAATTGTTTCCTCGAGAAGAAACCAATTTCTTTTATAAAATGTGAAATTTGATGAACTATAAAGAAAATTTTGAGATACTAGTAAGATATTCATGTTTATATTTGCCAATTATAATATTCGTTTTGTGTGTAAATTGTTGACTATTTGAATCATTAAAGGGAACTATATTTTTAATAAGAATTTCACTCTCAAGTTTGAACATTTTTTTTAAAATCTATCATTCCAAATACCGACAAATTAATCAATTTAAAATATTAAAAACAAGAAAAAAAAACTCATAGTATATTGTGCACTTTAGTAGTATACGTGTATAGAATTAAAAAAATATCAAATTGTATATTTATAATGTTGATATAATTAAAATGTTCTAGTCAACCTTGCTATATAATTGGAGGTGCTGTTCATTGATCAATTTATATATCCGGTGCCTTATATTAAAAATTGTTAAGAATTCATCTTCAAATTTTAATGTAGTTGTGGTGCACTACCTATAAGAAAGTTTTTTTTTTCTTTTTAGGTTTTGTGAGAACTATTAATTATAATATTTAAGTCTATTAACTTCAACTAATTTGTATTATCTCAAATATAAATAAGAAGGAGTTTTTTTTCTTTTAATACTTAATAAAATTATATAGAAGACCAAATAATACGTAGCACTTATATATACAAAGCTACATATATAATTGTTGTAACGAGAGTAAACTATACTCGCTATCATAACGACTACGAGTAATACCACTACTTTTCCATGTGCATGACACATGCATTCTCAAAGGGTTATATATATATAATATTTGGAGTAGACGTGGCGTGGTGCATTTCTTATATATCTTCCCCAATAACAAACCTAGCTATATATATACTTTAATTTGTTATAAAATTTGCATAGCATGTAGGAATAATTAGGATTGGTGTCATACTGCCATGCATGCATGTAGCTAAAATTGGAACCCCACACACATTTTTTTAGTTATAATTACCTCAAAAGAAGAACAGCAAAGATGGACCTGGCTAGTGGCTACCTTCCTCTTGTATTTAGTGTCCAAAGATCTCAATGTAGTATAAAACTATATAAATAGAAATCAACGAAGTTTGAATTTGATATATATTCCTCCTCTTTTAAAAAATTCTTAAATTCGAATATATATATATGGAAAATTTTCAATAAAAGCATCAATGATACTATCTATGAATATCTTAATCAAGTTCATTTGATAATCGGATCAAGACTTTTTCATGATTAATGTGCACAATCGTTAATAATACGTGAGTTAAAAGGTCGGGCCATTTTTCACGTACTATGATGATAACGAAAAAAAAAATATTGTGTAGTTCACTCGAAATAGTATATTTTACTAATATATTTTATATTCGGAAAAAAGATAATGGAAGACCGTGCTAATTGCACTTCCCTTATTGTACTTAAAACTCCATGGTTAAGAGGATCACTCAATGAATTATTTCTTTAATGAACTGCTTTAATTATCATCATTTCACTCACCTAATCGACGAGTTAGTATCGAGATAGGTAATATATCATCTATGCAATTCAAGGTTGGACTCTTCTTCCTAGTCGTTAGTGGTACACTACTATATAATAATGTTGAGAAATCAATCAATTTAATATTTTCTTAACTATTACAGAAAAAAGAAAACATACTTAAAAAATGGAGATATAAAATTATGAGATTCATTCCAAAATTTTATTAGATGGAAAAATTGTTGACCTTAGATTTAGGTGGCCATTATCAACATATATGATTTATATTTGAGAACATTTTTCAAATGAAGTTTGAACTGTAAGCTTACGTTGTATTTAATCTGCATCTATCGAGATTAAAGCTTTATTAGGCATAGGGAACGTTTTTTTTTTCAGATACGTGCTAAAATATTTTCCGGTCTATTTGTAATCCATTTGATTAATTATAACTAAATAATATTTGAGTTTGTACATAAAATATTCTACACTGTAATACAAAAAAAGTTAAAAATAATTTATGTAAGCGTTAATATAATCCAACTTCTTGTTTTAACAGGAAAAAGTTGCATAGGAAAAAAAAACTTGAATAAAATTCATTCAAATGTGGCATGACTAGTTAATTTACAAATCTCGAGTGTTTTTCGCATTGTGAACATTCTCTGACCTTTTAATTTTAATTGATTTGCATATGAAGAAAACACTTTGTAATTAAGTTACTGTTGATATAACGTGGTAAATAATATAAAAAAGTACTATTTTTTAAAATTTTATTATTTCTTTAGAAAATAAATCTTAACTTCAAACTTGGACGACATATTGATTTACTAATCACCCAAAAGTGAATGACTATCTAACAACTAAATTTTTCCGTTTTATTTTGATAAAAATAAACTTCTAGAATTAATATTTTTTCCAAAAAAAAGTGAAATGAAATTTATTTTATTTATTTGGCATATATCTGAAGATAATTGTTTGCAAATATAAAATAATATGAATTAGTGAAAGAAAAACAAATTCTTATTTTAAAAAGAATGTCATTTTCTTAAATTTTAAATTTCATTTATAAAAATCAAACGTTTTTTACCGGTCATTTTATGTTATTAAGTACCAAAAATGATGAAATTATATATATTTTTTTCAAATAACTAATAAACAAAACGAACATGAATGACATCATATACGGTTAAGCTTAACAACACCTCGATCGAGAGAAGTAATTAATCATCTTATTCGAAGATAAATAAATACTATCAACAGAAATTAGGGTCTTTGCTTAGGTAGGTCTCGAGTTCAAGTTTATGTGAACATAGAATAATTTTCATTGAAAGTTTTACTTGTCACAGTCAGACACCCGACTCTTATGCGCTGCATGGGTTGAAGAATCGACGTCGCTTATCGAACACTGAGATGATAATAAAAAAAACACTTAATTATTTCGTGTAGTAATCGATAAAAAAAGTTAAATAAATACATTCTCGAGTTCTCAGCCGTAATTAATGGCACGTCGAAGCTTCCACAATCCACATGACTGCGTTTCCATAATAATATTATTGATATCTTATTAGTTCAGTTTAAATGCTTTTCTAAATTGGTATAAATTCGAAATAATTTTCCAAGGTCGGCTTCATTATATTTAATTTTAACAATTAATTTCCAAGGGTCAATGCATAGTTTAATTAAATATATATATATATTGATGTGATCCCAACGATCGAGTGATAATTAAATGACCCCCACAAATTCAACTTGCATTTTACGTCTTAAATTTTCCCAAGAAAAAATGTATCATTCCGAAGCTGGCCACCATATAAAGTTGGAATAGTTAATGAAGTCACAAAAAGGACGAGCATTAACTACTTTGATATTAGAGTTAGATGTATTAAATGACATTAGTAATTACTAAGTGTTAATTAATTGATTGGGAATGAGAACTAAGTGCTGACCCTTCTTAATTAACTATGTATGGGACCAATTGGAACTAAGGCAGTACATATCCCTAAATAGCAAGTACTGTTGTAACTTAAATAATATGATAAGTTGATGTAAATAAATAACAATGCATATGTGTTTATTACTTTTTAAGTGGACGATCAAAATATAACACATCTTTGTAATTTTACATCAACTCAAGAAGATTTTTTTTTTTACAAACAAGACCAGTCAACCTGATTTGATACTGTTTGGTTTAATTAAAATAAATTCACAAGAAAAATAAATTTCTAGAAAACGTTTTATTTTCATGTCTGACATATAAGAAAAATACCATAAAAAAAGTAATAGCTGAAATTTCGTCAGGAGACAAAAAAACTATTTGAAAAAATGATATTCATCTTTCTATGTTTTAATTTATCTTTTATAACCAATGGAAACTATTTTTCGATTGATCAAACTGCCAAAAAAATAGAAAAATAGGAAAATATTTTTATTAAAAATAAAAAGGCCTAATTTTTTATGTAATATTTTTATTACATATTTTTTTAAAGAAAATCTTATTAATGAGCAAAAATAGTTACACAGTACATATGTAGAAAGATACTAAGGAGGACATGCAAGATGAAGGTTGAATTGAGAGTGTATCGCTAATACCTTTGTCCTACTCGGAAGAGGTGTTGGTTGAACTGTCAACTTCGGCAGCTGTTCTTTGTGACTTTGTGCAAAGGTCTCAATCTGACAACTAATATATATATATATA
>LTAE01000107.1:88057-164488 GCA_001647135.1 Pontederia paniculata | reverse complement strand
AAGATAAATGATAAGAAGTACTGATGAACTGTAAAAATGTTACTATTACTGTTATTGAAAAGAATTAAGAAAGAACTGTTAAATACTGAAGCCTTGCATGATTATTGTTTTACTGATCCCTAATTATTATTTCCTCCTACTTGATCTTTAAATACTGAGTGTCACAACTCACGGGTTCTACCCCTGCGAATTCAATTCGGCAGGTGGTTTTGATCTTTGATAGGTACTGATGGTGATGCAGTTCGTGGTGGTCTGCTTTGCATATGGATTAGGATCCTGGTTGAGTCATGTTGATCATCTGATAGAGATAGATATTGTTCTGAGTCCTTACTAATTATTTGATTAGTCATTGATGTCTAGTAGTTTTGTTGGAACTATGTATTGAATTATTAGTCTTTATATTGCAGAAGAATATTTTAATTTATATTATTATTGTTATCTGATGTGGCCCCGAGGTTGACCAGTCAAATGGTCAAACCAAAGGTGATGATATGATGTGATGGTGTCTTCAAAGTCAAGATTATTGCCAGATGACAAGGTCTGATTTTGAGGGTGTTACACTTTTAGTCGAGAGGAACTAACATATTTACATCCTTAGACTTTTTTTTTTCTTTTGGGTGTTCACTTGGCAAAGAGTATTTTTCTAATTAAGTTGGTAATTTTAAAAATTGAATTCCATGCTACTATTTTTTGTTGACTTTAAGATGTAATCTTACTAAACAAAGTTACCGCACTAAATCTAAGACGCACCTTTTTTTTCATTTGTTTGTGTCGTCGCTATAAAAGAAAGAAGATTAATATCTTGCAAAAATATTAATGATATCTAGCATAGAACTCTATTTTCAAGTCAGAGTAAAAAAATGAAGTAAACTTTATAATTTGAAAGTACAAAAGATATTTGCATCTCGAAGACATCTATGTCCATATAACTAATCATGCTTCAACTATGTTAAATCACATCAAGAAAGAGGTCTTAAGACCAAATTATGAAAACCTAAAAGAATATCTAATTATCTACATCTTAATACTCTATATAGTGATATTACGAAGAAATCGCTCTAATTCTCAAACTAAGCTACAATATTAATTTAAAAAAAAAAGCCTCTCATTTCATGAATTTTTTTGTCATGGTGCAATGGACAATTAAGTTATGGTGGATTTATTGTAATGGAGGGGAAGAACATGCATTAACAGTAGCAAACCAGCCAGCCATTCACTTCATTATTCATACATGCATGCATTAATGGCCATCACATTTAAACATCACAGCTGGAAGCTTCTCTCTTTTATATCACACACTATATTTGTATCTTAATACAAGGATATGCAGGCAATTGATTGCCAGCATTGACACAGCATTGATTGAGTCTTCAAAGCAGGTTTTTCTAAGGGATCTTTGCTGCTTCAAATGGATTTCGTGTGAAATGCCACAGTGTCTGACACACCCATTTATTTGCAGGGGTGTTTGCTGTGCAGAGGATACTGAAGACATGAACTCATGTCATGATCCTTATACCTGTCTATGCTTTTGGCATCTTAGTTTCTGATCTAGGTTTTAAGGTGCTCTCTGATGACACCAATGTGAGTGGAATGGATGTTGTAAGTGCTGCATCAGCCCCAAACAATACAGAAGTTAATGACAGGGATTACAAACAGAAACTGCACTATTTCTGCACAAAAGAGAGATACATCAGCAGACCCTGAAGCTTTTCTTTTCCTGTTTTTAGTTTTAAATCTGGAAAGGAAAGCTGAAAGTTACAGGAGCTCTGGTTGCAGCCAAGTGAAAAGAAGCCACTATGAGGACAAGTGAGCTGAGAGTTATCTGTTGGAATCAGGATCTAAAGCTGCTCAGGTTGTGAAGTAAAAGATGCACTGTGGCTGTTGCATCACAGACCCACTATGTGGCACTTTAATAACAAATAATCCATTAATGAATTATATAGTGGTGCTAAAAATTCAAGACAAGATGTCAAAAATTAGATTTATAAAATAAAAGTGTCTGGCACAATTGATTAGTGGGACTGTCCCTTGAAAGGACGGGTGCTAGTAGCTCCGGGTTCGATTCCTAGAAAAATCACTTTGGTCAAAATTTACCTTGTCCGAACACTGGAGATGTTAATAATCTGAAAATCGATGGGGTTTTACTCTTAGACCCTAAAAAAAATTAGATTTATAAATTCGTATATAATTATTCTCCTTATTTTAAATATATGTGAATTATGGAACGAATAATTTTTTGAATATATTAGAGATTTTACATAAAGTATGAACAGGAACGAGGGCAAAAGAATATTACACGACATAATTTTCCACCAGCAAAATTCATATTTTTTTGATGAATTCTTACAAAAACATATTCGAAAATCCTTGTGTAACGAATCAAAGGATCCAATAATTCAATAATAAAAAAATACCATATATTGTCTGAATCATCATCCAATAATTCTGCTCTCAGCAGAATTCATAAATTTCTTCCAATTTTACATAACAACACATTGCAATTTACAGTTCCACATATTCCGTTGTCCCCCAATTCCCATCCTTCTAATTCTACACAATTCCAATCCCCTTCTCTTTTTTTTCATTTTTTTTTTTGCTTTTTTTCATATCAAAATCGAATAAACTACAGGGGAAAAAACGAACTAATTACCTAAATTAATTTTTTACTTAACCCAAAATTTGGATTAAGAAAAAAAAAGTCCAATTTTTTTCGCTAATTGTCACGAATAGTTATCTTTATCAAGTGGTGCACCGNAACGAACTAATTACCTAAATTAATTTTTTACTTAACCCAAAATTTGGATTAAGAAAAAAAAAGTCCAATTTTTTTCGCTAATTGTCACGAATAGTTATCTTTATCAAGTGGTGCCCCGGCGGCCGCGGCGGCGGCCGCCGCCGCCGCCGCCGTCTCCAGGGGCATCACTCCGTCCTTCTTGCTCCCCGTCTTCATCTTGATGAAGCCGTACAGCTTCTTGAACTCCCTCACCGTCGAGTCCTTCCCGAACGCCAGGCCGCCGACCTCGCTCCTCGGCGTGTCGCCGGCGTCCGACCGCTTCGCCGGCCACCCCTCGCTGGGGCTCTGCTTCGTCGCCGCTGTCCTCCCGGAGCCGGCGCCCGACTGCTGCAGCGCGTTGATGACCGTCTTCAGCGCCCTGCTCGGCGACCCCCGGTGGGCGATCATGATCTCCCCGACCTCCGCCGGGCTCATCCGCGCGCCGCTCTGGAACACCTCCTCGACCTGCGGGTACAGCTTGTGATCCTTGAGCCCGAGGTAGCTGCTGGCCAGAGACTTGAACGCCGAGAAGTCGCAGAGCGGGAAGTGGACGTGGACGTCGAGGCGCCCCGGACGGAGCACCGCCGGTTCCACGCCCTCCAGACCCCCGCAGTCGCCGGAGGCGGTCGTCATCGTGAACACCAGCACCCGCTCCTCGCCGCAGCAGGAGAAGACGCCGTCCATGAAGTTGAGGATTCCGTTGAGCTTCGACTCGCCGTCGCCGGCAGCCGTTTTCAGGTACCGATCGAGGTCCTCAACGAGGATCACCGACCGGGGGCTCGTGCTGAGGAGGAGTGCCTTGAGGTCGTCTCCGGCGCCGGAGAACCGGGAGAGGTCAACGTCGTAAATGTCGTAGCAGAGGAATTTGGCCATGGCGGCGACGAAAGTGGACTTTCCGGTACCGGACGGTCCGTAGAGGAGGTAGCTCCGGCGCCAGACGCGGCCGAGGCGGTGGTAGTAGGCGTGGCCCTTAAGGAAGGCTTCCAGGTCCCCGCGCACCCGGTTCTTCAGGTCCGGATCCATGGCCACCGTCTCCAGCGTCGCCGGGTGCGTTAACGGCACGGAAGTCCACCTCCACCGACCCCCTCCGCCTCCCGCCTCGCCGGGCGACGTGATGAAGAGGCGAATCTCCCGGCGCCGGAGCTCGAGGTCCTCGGCGAAGGCCTCGACGTGCTGGAGGTACGGCCGGAGGACGCGGACGCGGTCGGGGCGCCGGACGCGGAGCACGAGCCGTTCCCCGCCCTCCCCCCCGGCGCAGGTCCAGAGGAGGCGGGAGCCGAGGAAAGAGTCCGCGGCGGAGTGTCCGGCCGCCAGGCGGAGGTGGAAGCCGCCGCCGGACTTCCGTCCGGACGACACGAGCGCGGTCGCGGCCGCGTCCTCCAGCGACGGCAGCGCCGCGACGTAGGCCGCCGCCGCGCGGTGCAGCGGGTTCTCCCGCCCGCATCCCGTGTACCGCGGGATCTCGAAGTGCTGGTAGGCCTGCGCCCGCTCGTCCAACCAGCGCCACCACCTCGCCAAGCCGTAGACCAGCGACTTCCACGATAGAACAACCCGCAGGAGCACCAGACCGGCGACGACGGCGAGAGGAATAGAGAAGGGGGAACTACTCGCAGGTAACACCATCTTATTCCACCACCCGGGAACCGTAGGAATAATGGAATCAAAGGGGGGTGGAATAAGATGGAGTGAGGATTCCGGAAGGGTGGAATAAGTTCTATATATCGTCTGCGTTCGTGTGGTATAAAATACAAACGGTATATGCGAGGAGGAGGTTGTGGTGGTGGGGGTTGGAATAAACGATGGGATAAATTAAATTATTACGGGTCTGGGATTCCAGAAGAACAATTACATGCTCTGTTTTTTTTTTAGTGGTCATGAACGAATTATTAGTTTGATTTTTTTTTTGTGTTATTGTGGAACAAATTAAATTAAATGATTAATACTATTATTATTATGTTATTAATATGTGCAAATTGGAATTGGGGTTCATTAAAGGCTGTACATAGAGGAATGCATTTTAATTAAATTATTAATTATTAGATATATAATAACTCATGCATAGCTGGAACTAGTTGTGGCATGTGTGTTATGGAATATATTAATCATGATCAATCTTTAATGTTAGAAAATTTAATTGGGTTTGAATATATTAATCGTGTAACTTTTTTTACAAATCCATTTGCCTGCTTGTATTATGTGATTGATTGATTTAATTAGTACCCAATCCAATGGGAATAAAACCTTTTATCATAGTTATTTTATCCCATTTCAATCAAATAGTAAGAGGATGATAGAATTTTTAATAGGATTTAATTTATCTACTAAGCACTTGATATTTGATAAGTCTTAATCTTTTAATACATAACCAATGATTAATTGTATAAATTATAATTATTTATTAATTTTATGATCTATATGTTTAAAATACTCTATATTTTTACTAAGCATCAGTGCTTAGTAGGTATTTTAAATCTATTTTGTGTCATCTCAAAGATTTGAAGAAAGAGATAAATTAACAAATATTTATCTGATCCAAAACTAAATAGATATAGATGTTTTAGTTAGGCTACTCATCAGCAAAGTATACAGTTTGGTATATGCTGTGGATTATGATCTTCCTAAATAAAATTATATGAATAAAGATGATGAAATTTAAAATTGATCTGGATGTTGAAAAATTGAACTATCACCTAGAAAAAATTATTTCTATTAAAAAAATGGAGCAATGCAAAAATTTAAAAAAAAAAGTCTAATAATGAGGGAAGCATGCTCCCTTTTATAAAAGGGTGGTTGGCTGCTCAGCTCCCCTCCATTAGCACGTTGAAAGGCAATTTTAATTAAAATAAAGAAATATGTAAATATTATTGATAAAACTAAAATACAAAATTAAAATTTTAATTTCTGATTAGGAAATGAGCATAAGTTAATCTTTGAGGATTAAAATTATCATTATATAAACCAGCTTAGCAGGAGATGATGATGACGCCCTTGAATACCTACAAATAAAAAACAAGTTGAAATCTTTTTTGGCTAAAATTTTAGAATTTAAAAGATTGAAAAATTGTTACAAAGTTGGATCTTGAGACTTTTTCGCTTAAAATTTTAATTTAATATCAACAATGAAAATTAGAAACACCATCACAATTCGCAAACATAATTCTTTTATTTTTATTTATTTATTTTTTCAATTATAAGAAAAGACTCATGGCTGATATAAAGAATGAAAAAATTAAAATAAAGAGATATATAAACATTCCTAGTAAGATTGGAATTCCAAATTTCTTAATACTCAAATAAAAAAGTAAATCATTGCACTACGCTTATATTATTTACTTATTTATTTATTTATTTATTTATTTATTTATTTATTTATTTATTTATTTATTTATTTATTTATTTATTATTTTGACAAACATATAAAGCTATCATCAATTAACTTTGTGGGCTGCAGAAGCAACAGGGCACAATGATGAATGTTTCCGGCTTTGCGTCAGTAAGATGTTGTGTCATGTTTGAGACCACTTCAACATCTGCTCTTCAAATCCCATCTGATTAATAAAAAATTGGATTACAATAAAGAATTATTATTATTATTATTATTATTATTATTATTATTATTATTATTATTATTATTATTATTATTATTATTATTATTACTATTATTCGTAGTAGATTAAGAATAGAGAAATAAAGACTATTACATCAAAACACGTATTTGACACGGTGAAGCAATTGGTAGTGACATATTTGATCATCTTGACAATTAAAGTTTGAATGATGTCTCTTTTCTTTTCTTTTTTTTTTTAGTGTGGACTATGTGTTATATGTGACCTCAAATATTAATCGTTGTCGTGACTATAAGCCATATATAGTTGTTCAACTATAAAATTATCCACTTGCATTTCTTAAGGTTGATTAGTAGAACAAGAGTTTGTTCTTGCAAAAATGTGGATAGCTGAATTATTTGACAATATGAGTAGAAGATATATTATTAGTATCGCCTTTCAATGTCATGAATTTGACTGTAATAAATTGCAATGATGGCAACTCATGATGGTAGTTGTTAGCAGTTATATCAGTTTCTTATTTATGCCAATGCTTTCTTCTCTTACTAAAAAAAGCCTCATTTGCAATATATCACATATTATTGAAATATATATATATATATATGACATATTAGGATGCATACATAACCATATATGCACACACTATAGATCATTGAATTAATATCATTATTAATTTAATAATTCAAAATAAAGACAATCAGAATCGTTAGATTAAAATGATACTAATCCAAAGACTCTGAGCGTGTGGATGTACGGTGCATATACAATTTTTATATGCACGTTAATATTTCTTTTATATATATAACTATTTATTTTATAAAAATATTTCTTACTTAATAGATAATATTATATTACTTAACTTAGACATCTTCATTAAACTCTTATCTTATTTATCATAAGATATTAAAATTATGATAAATAAACAATATTCTCTATTTTAAAAAATTTATTATAAATTATTAGATCAATTGTATATTTAATATTTTATAATTAATAAAATAAATAGTACAATATTACCTATTAAGTAGATAATATTTTTATTAAATTCATATATATATATATATATATATATATATAAAGAGACAAAAGGAGTAAATTAATCAACATTTTTTTAGGATTGAAATTAGTAATTTCATTAAAAAAAGGAATTAATATAACACAAGCATATAATCAAATGGTTAGCTACTAATAATTTTAGGCATTGATCCCCTTTAATTTTTTTAAAAAAAATATATAAATTGATTCATAGTTGCGACTAAATGCCCAAAACTTTGGAAGATGGCAGTTGCCACTTGCTGTGGCTTGACTGTGTGGATTTAGACGTTATTTGGAAATATTAGAGAGGACAAATAGTAAGTAAATAATTAATAATAATTAGGTATTAAAAAATTAAAAATATCTATATTAAATTTAACAAAATTATTTGTTAATTATAATTGTTTGACTAATTGATAGACATAAATAGATACGAACATATAAATAATAATGAAATTTATTTATTATAACGTAATAAGTAATTTATTTACTATGTGAAGTAATACTTTGTTTTTATTAAATATTGTTATATCAATATAACATTGACAAAAATAATCTATTTAAAATAAAATTATCAGAATCAATTATGTCCGTAAGAGAAAAAAATAGAGAAGTAATACTAAAAATAAACATCAAATATGATATTTATGTATTAAGTAACATATTTGTACATAAAAAAATAATATGTTACGAATAAATATTCAACTTTTACACTCTAAATCTTATAGGCTAATAAGGGTAATTTATAAAGTTCCATACACTAAAATTTAAATTCTATTTTAAAAATATATTTACTAAACGATCTTAAATTCCAAAATTTTGACCTGTGCTATTAATCTATTGCATACGGATTATACAATTTTCTAAACGTAAAAAATTATTTGATATGTTTGTTATGATATTTTTTTAGTACGAATTTTTTTTCTCGGAGCTCCATATTTAATTATAATTTTATATATGTGGTGATATTAAATAATAGTTTGCTTTATGTGTTATTACGAGTAATATATTTTATGTTTTGATATAATTTAACTTATATATTAACGTATTTAGATAAATCATATGCTAATATCGTGATTTTATGTGTTATAAAGTATATAAAAGTATAGAAAATAATATATTTTATATATGTTACTCCATGGAATTTTATATTTAAAATTTTTATCAATCCAAATTTTCATATTGGGTCAGATTGATTTTTTTTCTTACGTTCTTAATTGTTTGCCATAAATTTATTTTCAGTGTTAATTATATAAGGTTATTAACCTTTGAACTAATCCAGTTGTTTCTGAGATTTAATCTTTATTTTTTTTTATCAAGGAATCGTTTTACTAGTTCAACCAACTATATTTTGATTGAATTTTAGTAACTTTATATTTAAATTATAGATAATATCGAAAAAGAATTGGACAGAAAGTTTGCATGCAAAGAGAAAGATACATTAACATCCTTCCAAAGAGAGATACAACCTTAGGTCGTGGTGACTATTTCAAAATTTCATAGTTCAATTAAAGAATGATTTAATTTTCATTTATGAATTATTTTATTTGATTTTCATATGCTAGGTCGTGAATCTTTTATATTTAAAAAATAAATTATCATAAAGTAAGAAATCAATTCCATTATTAATTATATTGATTTATATTAAGAATATAAATATAAAAAATATTATTCTTTTGATTGGTTTAAACTTTTAGGATTATTTTTTTTAAAAGAAAGGAACTATATATTAATCCAAATACCACATGAGTCTAAGACGATAGGTACAAAATGTTCCGAAGGTCCAGAGGGGGGTCTTCCTCTCAAAAATTGTTAGTATGTGATTTTCATCCTATATTCGCTAGGAAATCAGCTGCACAATTTGCTTGGCGATAACAATGGTTACATGCAAAAAAAGTGAAAGTTTTGGATAGATGTTTAATTTTGCTTATGATGCTCCACGGGCGCCATAGGATTCTTGCTTCCTCATTTATGAGTTGCACCAAATTTTTGGAGTCAGATTCCAGTTCTACTTTGTGATATCCATGTTCGATATACCTTTTGATTCCCTCGAGCACTCCCCATGCCTCAGCTTCCAACATCATGTGCGCATCATTGCGGAATACCCCTGCATAAAGACATCGACCTGTGTTAGTTTGAATAATGAATCCTGCTCCCCCGGCCTCTCCTATCCTTGTGAACGAGCCATCCGAGTAAATCTTAACCCTTGAAGAGGGAGGAGGCTTCCACTGGATCCATATTGGATCTTAGGGGCAATGAGCCTCAAAAAAGTGATTTGTCGCAAATTCATCAAAATCTGTCAAAGCCTTAGTCCATACAGTCGGAACGGTTGCCATTTTGGTGCTGAATACTGCATCGTTCCTCATGTTCCACGGGCTCCAAATGGAGTAAGCAAAAAAAGATTGAAGCTTGTGTCAGGGTGTAGGTTCTAGTGTACTACCCTCCCTAATCCAACCTCCTACCTCCCATGGGTCTCTATATTTAAACCTAAAGTTTACTTGTGATTCGAAAAGAGACCATAATTCATTTGTCACAGTGCAATAAAAAAAAAGATGGGAAGCAATTTCTGTTAAAACTCCGCATAGTGGACATTCAATGTTTATACCCGAGTCATTCCTCACGAGGCAATCCTTCGTTGGGAGCCGGCAATGCAAAAGTTTCCACATAAAAAAGAGGATTTTAGAAGGAATGCCTTCGTTGGGAGCCGACAATGCAAGAATTTTTAATATTATTGATAATATATCTAATTAATATGATATTAGAATCAGAGGTCTTGAATTCAAATCTCGATGTTGCTCGTATTAAAACATAATTTCTTTCATTAATTATCCACATGAGTAAACACAAAAAAAAAGTTTGAAAATATGGCCAAAACCTCAAATTGAATTGTGAGATAGTGTAGCTAACACACAAGACTTTTGCTACCGATATGGCCACCACAAATTTCCAATATTTCTAAGGGTTCAATGTAGGTGCTCCCTAGTTAAGTAGGGAGCACCATGTTACTTACATCATCAACCGTAGGATATTAAATCTATGGTGAATATTGAATTTTCTCTCTCTTACTTTTTTCTCTCTCCTAAGTCAAGTCACCATAGATTAAAGATTTTACGGTTAAAACCGTAGAAAGCATGGTGCTCCCTACTTAATTTATTAATATTATTAATAAATTATTAATCTATTATTTATTCTTGTAATCACATTGACTAATTCTATTCTTAACAGGCGATGGAATCCATTATGTATTCTTGATAGGAGGTGGAATATTTTACATCTCATGTTTAATGTTGTGGGAGCCATCAAACAAAAATTAAATTTTTTGATTTTTAAAAAATAGAGAATAAGATTTTAATCTTGATATTATTTTTTAATTAAATAAAATTTAATATTTATCATGAGATTTGTAATAAGCGCTAAGTAGCTTTTCTTGTTTAAATATGTTTCGAATGTAATTTTTTTTAGAAAAAAATTATTCACTATATAAAATAGTTAAGATAAAATCTTTAAAATTATGCGGGCAATCGAAAAAAAACACTAATGCCTTCAAGATTATAATTCATCGTAATCTTCATGTTTAATTGAATATATGTGTGCATGGTGCATACATAATTTATGTATACACGTTAATATTTCTCATATAATATATATATATATATATATATATATATATATATATTATATGAAAAATATTAGTATGTATACATAATAGATCATTCAGTGCAATCACATTTACATAAAAATATATAGAAGTCATATTTTAATTTTTGGATAATTTTTTTAAAAAATTCCATATGTCTTTATGTGAGTGTAATTGCACTAAATGCACTTAATTATTCATACACACTAATATTATATATATAAATATATATGAGCAATCTGAACATTGTCCAATGATAGGCAGTGAGCATGACTAAGTATAAACAATTATGCTGATAAATAATGGAGTCTCGATCATAATGATTCAAAACTATTATTAAAGTGTTTGAAAAATTCGGTTGGCGTTCACACAACTAAAATTCAATTTTCTATGGATTAATGATACAATTTATCCCGACTTGTTAATCTTTTTCGTTGTACTATTCAGGGTGCAAATTGGGACCCTATAATCTTCTGATAATTTTTTAAACTGAAAAAATAATCATTTCTTTGGAACAATATATTTTTAGTTAATTTTATATTCATGATAATATTTGTGCATTTTTTTTATAAATGACATTAATCACATGCTCTAAATTCTAATATCATTTATTTATGTCATATATATTTTGTTAATATGTATTCACACAAATTTATATTGACCGAGTGCTTTTTTTATTAATGCAAAACATTCAAAATATAACAATATTATATATTATCTATGTTCTCCATCCCTTTTTTTCATTTTTTAAAACCACCTATTTTTAACTTAAAAAAATATTTTTTTTATATCATGCCATATCTCTTATTTATAATTTGGCTTACACCGATAGAAAGTCCTCACCTATATAATTTCGTAATAGAGAGAAACAAAGGAAACTCGTTATCTGGCTCATGTTCATTAATTGAAATGTAACAAGTTGTTATAAAAAGGAACGTGAGCGGCACAAAAATGAAAATGGTTAGTATGTAGTTGGTTTAACAAAATCATGGAAGTCTTCTGCAGAAATGTAGAGGAAATTGACATAACACGATGGTATTAACATACCTTTAGATATTTACTATTAATGTCCATGCTCTACCATCAAGGGTTAGTGATCTGCGCACAAATAATTATTGAAATTTTTCTTTACTTTATCAATGCTTTGGTATAGACTTATGCTATCATATTTCTAAGATATATGTATCCCCGCTTGTCAACGATGATGTGTGGGTATGGGAATCAGACATTCAGGGTCTTGCTAAAGCTTAATCGGTTTATAATTTTGTCCGTCAACTTGCTTTGCCGCCGGTCTCGAGAGGAAGGCAGTTTTGATCGAAAATATGGCAGATTCAAGTTCCCCCTAAAATACATCTTTTTTTATGGAAACTCTTACACAAAAAATTACCAACAATGGATTATATCTCTAAGTTCAGCCACTTGATGGATCAGTCATGCAAGCTATGTGGCATGGCGCCTGAAACAAACACCCATCTATTCTTTCTTTGTCCTGTTGCACATCAATTGTGGATAATTTTTCAAGAAATACTAAGTATAAAATTTCAGTTTATTCACTAGTGGGACCATGGGGAATGGACCCAAGAAGGGGGTCATCTGGACAAAACTTCTCAACACAAATTCCTTTCTCTATTCGCATTTTGTCTATGGGGAATCTGGAATCTGCGCAATAATATTCATTTTCGATCAAAACGTGCAATCATCGAGTCGGTTTGGGATAGAGCGTTGATAGAAATGGATGAATATACCGAATGCCGCACACCTGAGGCACCATGCCCCCAAGATCCTCTAAGGGTCCGGTGGGAGCCTCCCCCTCATTCCTGATTTAAATTAAACTCGGATGGGTCACATATAGGGACAAACGAGGCGGAAGGTGCAAGATTTCTATTAAGGACTGATACTGGACAATTTGTGTTTGCAGGAGCTTCTTCACACAGGGTGGATTCAACATTGGAACTTGAAGCTTGGGGATTGTTAAGGGGGGTCAAGGAGTGTGGAGCAAGAGGTCTTACCAGAATATATATACATCTCGACTCCCTCAGCCTGGTTACAATCATTAAAAATGAAGTAGCACCTCCATGGAAACTTAGAGGGATGATAAGGGATATCAGACAGTTACTAACTCATATTTCACCAGTAATTATTGAGCATTGCTATAGGGAAACGAACAGAGGGGCAGATTTTTTGACAAAATATGGCCGACAATGTAATGGCCTTTCTTTTTGGGAGAGTAGCCCTCCTCAAGGGCTACTCCATATTTTGTACGAGGACTCCTCAGAAATTACTTTTAATAGATAATTTTCTTATTTAAAAAAAAATAAAATCATGAAAGTCTTATTTGTCGTAGTATTACGGACGTTGATAAAAATTGCTCAAATATTTCTAATCTTTATTTAAATTTAGGATTTAATAGAAGTATATAAGTAAGTAGGATATATTTTGTATTTTATTATCTGAATCCTTAAATATGAGATGTGTGATTGACAAAAATAAATAAAAGTATAAATTTTAAATAAATTATTTATTTTTAACCACATATTTCAGATTTAACGATTCATATTATCAGGGGCAGAACCACATATAATATTATGGGAGAGACCTCGACCCCTCTCCCCAACTTTTCGATATATAAAATATATAGACATATATACTAATAATTATAATCAATAAATAAAATAAATATCAATAAATTATTATAACTATCTAATTGATCAAGTGAATATGTGATTTTGACTAATATTTTAATATCTAGAATTTAAATTTGGACTCTTCTCAAAAAAAATTTTATAATTTACTTTTATATATTTTGACTCCCCCTAATTTTTCTTTTTGGATTCATTCCTGCATATTGTAAGATATACTGTGTACTCTATTTAAATATAATACATCTCTGTTAAACCCTTAAATTTATAGCAGGCGAACCCTCAATCTGAGAATATTTATACCAGCTCTAATCCAAATCTGATTCTTAACAGACATGGAAAGCATATAACCTCATCAGAAATTTTAGAGAAGAGGTGAGATTAACATATTCGGATGGGTGATAAGAAAATAATTTCTTTTTTTAGAAGAATGCTTACTTAGAAAATGATATCTAAAAAACCTATTAATTCTTATTAATTAAGTTTAAAATTTTGAAATGTCTAGAAAAAAAATAAACGTAGACCCGACGTAATTGTAATTCAGTGGGCAAGGTCCACAATATTTTTATAATGGCCCAATAGATTTAACTCATTAGGCCGTAGGCCTTTGCATCTTTGAAGCCCAAAAGTTGGAAACCTGCGTTAATTGTTTTTGGAGGTGTAAATATGATTCATGGTTTAAAATTTAGGTTTAGTTTTTTTATTCAGGAAAAATAGGGCATTTTTTTTCTTTTTTGCTTGCCAAAGGTTTATATTCCTGTTTGAAGGAAATGATTCGATATTATTATCTAGTTTTTGTGCATTTTATAATGAGAAAAAACTTGGAAAAAAAATCAAGTTTTCATTGAAAAAATAATAATGAGCATGTCAAGCATCATTTTATAATATCATGTTAAATATATTTTTAATTATAAAATTTTATATTTATATCATAATACATTATTGTAAATATATATATATATATATATATGGATAATATGAATTCTTTGTTTTAATAATTTTGATAAATTTGAAACCAGATAATTACAAATATATTCAACATGATGTTAATAAAGTGATGCATGACACATTCATTTTTTCTTAAAAATTTAATAAATTCTTTTTACAACTTCGAAAAAGTATTTTATGCACACAAAAATTTTAAAAAAATTGTTTGTCAAAATTTGTATGTAGTGCTCACGGATGTAGCACGTAAAATAAATTCATAGTTTATTTCTACAAGAGGTGTATATGATGACATGAATCACTATTAATTCTTTTTTAGTTTTACATTTTTCAGACATAACCAAAGATAAAAAATAATTAAGAGACACGCGTGTGCATATATACATATATATCGATGGGGCTGATATTTAAAACTCGCGTTTAGATAATAAAATATAAGAAATGATATATAATTTTGTTTGAAAGATTTAAATGGAAAGGTGATAAGAGATCATTTGAATAGAAAAGATCAATTTATCCTAAAGCTTTTCTTTCAATCATTTAAAGGGAAAAATGGAAAATTTATCTAAGACAATTGTACTATAGATCCGATGGGAACACCAATTTCATTTTCTCATTCCCCCCTTAAAAACGCAGATAAATTTTAAGAATTATCAAACTACTACGTATACTATGAACCACGTCCTCCAAATATTCACCCAACAGAAATAAATGTGCTAGCCAATTTATGTTTATATATAGTCTTAAATAATACAATGTGATTACAATGTACGTTAACATGTATTTTTCTTTTTTCGAATCAAAACTAGAATTACATCAATATTTAAAAATATTAATATTTGATTAATTTAATATTCGAACGAACATAATAAAAATAATTTTTAATTAAATTAATAACTTCAAAAAAATAAAATTATTAATTTTTATTAAAATATAAATTCGTCAATTATTTATGTCGATCATTAATATATCTTCTTATTTTATGCTTTACATATTAATCGTCCATTGTATGAGAAGAAAGAAAACATTGCACTAGTCCTAGTGGATTCTACGCGGCCATGGCACATGCCACACTACAAAACCCACGTTTAGATCCGGCAATGTCTTCGCCACCGACCTACACGATGCCATTTGCCGGTTTCTTCGAAGCATATATATATATATATATAAAAGTTTAATGATGTGTAAATTAATCTGTGGCCAACGTGTATCAATTCAACATTTAGTATTTAAAGTTAAATATAATATAATTAGTTTAAAAAAGTTCAATTTTAATTTCGAAATAAAAAAAAATTTTAGTTATATAAAGTTTAATATCAAAGTCAAAAGAATAACTGACGCACAAATAAACTGATATATATATATATATATATATATATTCAAAATTAGGCAGATGCCACTAATAAAAGTGTACTTAATTTACGTCAAACAAAAATATACAGAAAACAATGTACTACATAGTGAAAGAGATATAATAAGCGTGCTTTATGAGTGTCTCTATCCAACTTTTGTGGCATCTATAAATATCTAATTATTTATTGAAAAATATTAGCGTGCATATAAAAATTGTGTATGTATTGTGTATACACACACTATGAGTCTTTGGATCAGTATTAATTTAATCCAATAATGCAAATTATTTATGTGTTGGACCATCAGATTGAAAATGATACTAATTCAAAGGCTCATAGTGTGTGCATGCACGATGCATACATAATTTATGTACGCACGCTAATATGTTTCTTATTTATGTATTAGTATGTTAAAATATAAAAATATTACTTTATTTTTAGTCATGAAAATAAAAAAATAATTGATCCGTTTTTTTTTGTCATAGTAGATGGATGAAATACAATGAATAACTCTTCATATATATATATATATATATATATATAGATGAACAATGATTAAATTATTTTGTACAAAAAATATTGTTATTTTTTTTGTTTACTACACACATTATATTATAAAAATACTACACATTTCTTGGCCCCTCGAGATATAATATATATATATATATATAGTGTAAATCTCCTTTGAAGATTTATCATATGTTTATATCTAAAAGTTATGCTTAAATTAATAAAAGCTTGCATTATTGAAATGAAGTGTCGTTGTTACTTAATTCGATTCTAATGATTTTTTGTAATATGGACATTTTACACGTCTATTTTCATCTTTCACAAATAAATATGGCAATAAAAGATTTGGAAAAGATGAATAAAATTCTTTTCTAAAAGTAAAATAAAGTTTATGCACCTACGCACGTTGATTTGATAAGAAGAAAAAAGAAAGTATTAAAACAGGATGTATGTATAGTCGTATACATTCGGTATTTAAATCCGGAATTTGACTAGTGACTGATTGGTCCGCATGTCGTACACACGCCCTATGTCTATGTATCCATTTAATAATAATAGTAAACAAAGTTTTGACCATATTGATAATTGTTCATGCATTGAATAATAGATATGTTAATCATTAGGATGTAATGTATTTATACAAAAAGTAACGATATCTTTTATAAAAAATATTATTATTTTTTATATAAGTACATTATATATTTTTTTAAATATTTTAAATTAAATTTTAATATATATATATATATATATATATTATACTGATGTTGGACATATCTTAATCATTAGATGAAACCTAAAATTGATAAAATATTATCACTTATAAAATTTATATATATATATATATAAATAATTTTAGCTGTTGACTTCGAATTGATGAACTCGCCGCTCGTTGATTTAGATTTCTAGAATTGTAGTCATGTCAAGTAAGTTCACCGAATATTAGTGTATCGCATATTCAACACTTTTATAATGTGATAACAAAAAAAGTTAATGCTCGTTCGTGTCAATTAACTCATACTTAAACGTATTCATAGAGTTATTATAGGCCCATGCCATTAACAGACTCGTGGAGTTTGTGTACTTGTGCCCTATTTTATGTATATTATATAATATATGAATTTGTGAAGTCAATTTAAAAATATTAAAAAATAAGAAATTATTTTGGCGGGCTGCGTCGAATATGATATAAGTTGTGTTTGGTGTTGTTTGGAGCACTTGCTTTATGTTTATCTTTTTTTTGGTAAAAAAAATTATAGTTATAATCGGAAGCAGATTATTTTTCTGCATATCACCTAAGTCTTTTTGGCGTTATTTGATTAGAGAATAAAATCAAAATTAAGATCTTATTTTTTAGATTTTTATTAAAAAACTTTTTTTTATTCGTGAGGTCCACTACATTTATTGTGGGATTAAGAAAAAAAGATGAGAGTAATCAATTCTTGTTCTATCCAAGAATATTTCTATTTCCAATGAATTAGAATGATTGGAGTAAATATTAAATTATAAAAAATTACTCTACCGGTGAAGCGGGCAAGTGAAATTCGAATTCAGTGTTTTAATTCTTCAAATTCATGAATTCACTAGCCGAAACTAATTTGAGACTTTCTTTCACCTTTAATCCAATGAGAACCAAATGAGGTCTTTATAGATATCAAAGCTCACTAAATAAGTACTTTTTGAAAGTCAACTTTGAGATGGATCACCAAAAGCAGTTTGACTTTATTTAGTAACTAATTAATGGAGAGGTGGGATATAATGATGAAGTATGAGATGGAGTGGAACATGTGAATTATAGTATGAGATGGTGGAGTGAAATGTGTGAATTATTATTAAACTCATGTTTGTATAAAAAAATTATGGTGGTGGATGCGCAAAATTAAACCACGTCCTGTTTGAATAAAATATTTACAAACATAAAGTATCGAAGACTAATTTGTATAAAAGTCAATTTTACTCTTTATTGTATATCTATTATTTGATTCTTAATAAATATATGATGCTATATTTTTTTATTTTTTATCTAAAACTCTTTTATAAAATTTTCTCCCATTTTTTCTTCATATATATTTTTTTCTTTCCTCTTTATATGTCTTTATTTTTTTCCTTCTAATATATTTTGTATTTATGTTTCATAACTTTTTTTTATCTTTTTATTCTCTTAAAGATAACAAATAAAAGAGATTGAAGATGAAGATAAATATAAAAAGTGAAAAAAATAAGACAAC
This sequence comes from Pontederia paniculata, assembly GCA_001647135.1. NCBI lineage: Eukaryota > Viridiplantae > Streptophyta > Magnoliopsida > Commelinales > Pontederiaceae > Pontederia > Pontederia paniculata. The sequence continues at coordinate 145,806 of LTAE01000107.1, read as the reverse complement.
AATTACATCACATTGTTCAAAATGATAATATCTTAAGGTGCTAAAGTAAAAATTATCATAAAAATAATTGTTCATCTCAAATATCGAGATGTTGCACAGCACAGGGTGCATAGCACTTTGCTATGCACCTCCATTTTCCCCTATCTATTATTTGACTCTTAATAAATATATGATGCTATATATATTTTTTATTGTTCACTTAAAACTCTTTTATAAAATTTTCTCCCATTTTTTCTTCATATATTTTTTTCTTTCCTCTTTATATGTCTTTATTTTTTTCCTTCTAATATATTTTGTATTTATGTTTCATAACTTTTTTTTATCTTTTTATTCTCTTAAAGATAACAAATAAAAGAGATTGAAGATGAAGATAAATATAAAAAGTGAAAAAAATAAGACAACAATTACATCACATTGTTCAAAATGATAATATCTTAAGGTGCTAAAGTAAAAATTATCATAAAAATAATTGTTCATCTCAAATAAAATAAAAAATTATTAGAAAATACACAGAAGACGGATGAATAAAAAAATTAAAGAGACAAAAATATCAAAGTTAACTGAATGAAAAAATAAAAAACATGAAGAAATACAAACATTCAATGAACAAATGAACGTGATGACAAAAATTATTATGACATTCAAAATTTTATGACAAAATTGTAATCAGTTGAAATTATAAAATAAAATGAAAGAGAAAAATTTGATGAAATTTCTTAAAGTCGAATGCTCTGACTATCACAAATTAAAAAAGAATAATCTTTGAATTAGGACAAGATTATAAATATTTATTTAAAAAATAATTTTATCTAGAAAAAAATTATTCTCTCTAATTTTATCAAATTAGTGGAATGAAAAATTATGACTCTTGTAATTAATTTATCCAAATATGATTTAACTAACACCACTCACTAATCTTTCATTTTATACCTTTAGTACATCCAAGGTTGTCAAGATCGAGATCTTACGTAAGATCGTAAGGGGGTCATAAGATCGAAAATCGTAAGATCGGATCGAAGATCGTAAGATCCTACGAATTAATAAAATAATATATTTAATATAAGATATATATTTTTAACTTTTTTTTTTGCACTCAAATTTTGAATTATACTTCAATAGATCATAGTTTGATCAATTTGTAAGAAAAAACTATTGAACTATATTTATATTCATTGTTAATATCAAAATTATAAAAATTACTATTATTAAATGATTAAAATATTTATTTGAGATCGTATAAGATCGGATAAGATCTACTTCAATAGATCATAGTTTGATCAATTTGTAAGAAAAAACTATTGAACTATATTTATATTCATTGTTAATATCAAAATTATAAAAATTACTATTATTAAATGATTAAAATATTTATTTGAGATCGTATAAGATCGGATAAGATCGTAAGATCGTACGGCATAAATTAAGATCCCAATAAGATCTTACCCGTAAGATCCTCAAATTAAGATCGAGATCGATGATGACCCTCAAGATCGTAAAATCGTAAGATCTTAAGATCTAGATCGAGATCTTGACAACCATGAGTACATCAATCCAAACAAAGCCTTAGACTATCAAGTGACTTTTTATTGGATGGATAATGTCAGTAGAATATTATTTTATTGTAGAGTGTGATTTATACACAAAATATAAAATAAAATTAAAGTTGTTAGTATCATCTCCGATAAAACCATAACGACTTGGACTCGATCGACGAATGCTCGTAATTGAATTTAGAAATAAATAAATATTTTTTTTAAGTATGTTTAACATCCAAAGAAATAGTGTGGTATAACTACTATCGTTTGGGCTTAAATTTATACTTGAAAAAATATGGCGTATTGGTTATAAGAGATTTTTCCACAAATCTTGCATGCATGTTATGATGCTCATTAATTAATATCCCATTTCGTTTTGTTCACAATAATGTTTAATAGTTTCCTTGACAACAGTTTTTTTAACAATTAAAATAAATTACGAAAAAAAGACTTTATTTCTTATATATGCTTGGGTTTTTAGCTGCATACCGAAATCATTTCAAGCTATGTATGCCAGAGGCGAGTGTTAGAGGAAAACATATTTTTCTTTAATTTTGTTCTTCTTCTCAATCAAGTGAAAAAGACATTTCGTGTTAATTGGACATTCTTTTATCATAGAAACTAGAGATTTTCATCTTCCTCTCAACCATTTGAATTAGACAAAAAAAACTATATTGGGTCATCCTTTTAAATCATGATTAATATATGTGTAGAACATATTATTAAATAAATATACTATCAATAATTTTAAAAGATTAAATCGATAGGAAGAATAACATATATATATATATATATATATTTATATTCTTAACATTTCTCGTTACATGGGGTGCTAATAATTTTGGACAACTAAAGGAAGAGATTAATTTCTAGTACGCGCGCAATGTCGATATTGGAAGTTATGATCTCTGACTTTGATATTATATTAAATAGATGTATTGTCAATAACTTTATATTTATATTCTTAACAATATTAATTGAAAAAAAAATTAATGTACATACTAAATATCAAGTATTTTATAGAGATATTGAGCATATCTTAATTTTCTTAATATATTATAAATGGTAGATTTCATAAGTAATAGTTATTTATCAATTTTATAATTTATTATTGATTATGCATTGAATGATTAAGATATACTCAACATTCCTACATAACACTTAATACTTAGTAGGTACATTAATCTCATTAAAAATATATAATATTATATAATTTTAAATAAGTTATTGTATATTACATGCATATATAATATTTTCTTTGAAGGTTCAATTAATTTCTTATAAATGTTTTTATTTATCTTTTTACATTCCACGACTTCGACATACCATTTAAATCTTATTCATCTTCGACCTAAGATCCCTCGATCAATCAGCTACTATGCTATTTTTCAAGGGTGAATACTTTTAAGTTGTTCAATTTTATCATAGTAAAAAAAATTACAAATAAAACTAAGCAATTATTGGTTATCTTTTGTATGTTAAAATGTAAGTATATAAATCAAGTTTGGTTGGCACACCTATTAGTAGGGGTGTATTTCGGGTTGACAGACCAGAAGCTAGTAGCTCCGAGTTCGAGCTCGAAGTCGTCAAGTTTGGTTGGCACACCTGATTAGTAGGGGTGTGTTCCGGGTTGAGAGACCGGGAGCTAGTACCCCCGAGTTCGAGCTCAGAGTCGTTAATTTGGCAAGAGGAATATCTTTCCTCTTCTTCATTCTCGACTCCGGATTAGTGAGGTGCTAGTATCTCTGAACATCGAAAAACAGGAGTGAATATAAAAAAAAGTTAAGTATATAAGAAGAATATTTCATTTATATATTTCCATTTATTTACATCTTTTTTTCTATTTATCTTTTACCAGCATTTTTATTCCCTCGGCCATCTACTAACTTGCTATATATAATACCAGAACTGTACGCAGAAGTCTTCCTCTACCTCCTCCGCTTGCCCGCTTCCTGTTCGAGCAAAAGCCGAGGTGAGAAGTTGCAGGAGGCCGAGAGCGACGAAGCGGGAGCGGCGGCGCCGCCCATGGAGCTCTTCTACTGCCTCGTGTTCGGCGGGCTGGCGGCCGTGGTCGCGGCGCTCGAGCTGAGCAAGACGGGCAAGGATCGCGTCTCAACCTCCTCCGCCTTCAATGCCTTCAAGAACAACTACCTCGTCGTCTACTCCCTCATGATGGGTTCGTTCCCCGCTCCCTTTTCCCCCCCTACACCCGTCGTTCTCTTTGGATCTCTCATTTGCGTCTCGGATCTGGTGGGGCATTTCCCGTTCCGTCCTCGGATCGGAGCATTGGGTGTCGCCGCTGCTCCGATCGATGTGTTTGTTAATGAGACAATGTTCTGTGTTCGGATCTCCGATCGGTTGATTGATGTTGTGGATTCTTCAATGGATCTTTCTTGTACTGGAAAAATTGGGTGCTGCTTATTTTTGCATTTCAGCTGTTTGTTCTGTGTGTTCGAATTGTTTTTGGAGCTAATTGATTGATTTGCTGCACAGCGGGCGATTGGTTGCAGGGACCGTATGTCTACTTCCTCTACAGCCAGTACGGTTTCGATAAGGGAGACATCGGAAGGCTATTCATCGCGGGGTTCGGATCGTCCATGCTTTTTGGGACGATCGTCGGATCTCTCGCTGACAAGCAGTAGGTTCTTCTGCGTCTCATCAGTTGTTTTTGAATCTTATGATATGAATTTACTGTCAAAATGAGTGGGATTAGATTATTTTATGTCTGTTGGCATGTGTGTGATGATTTCATCTGCATTCAGGGGTCGTAAGCGGGCTTGTGTTACGTATTGCATCACGTACATTCTTAGCTGCATGACCAAGCATTCTCCACAGTACAAGGTTTTGATGCTGGGGCGTATTTTGGGAGGAATTTCTACCTCTCTGCTGTTCTCAGCCTTCGAATCGTGGCTAGTCGCCGAGCACAATAAGGTGAGAACTTGTAATTTGTTATTGGGAGCACAATTGGTGTTTCTGCATATGACCTCTTAACCTGATTGATAGCGAGTTGCAGTTCTAGATGCTGTGCTATTGATTTTCATTTAATTCTATACTCGATGAATGCCCCTCCTTATTTTTTATTGCAAATTTGTAGTGGTAATACATGCTTATATTAAAGGCGTATCATTTTTCATTTCTTCTCCTTCATATACAATATCCTTGTTCCTGTTTCTATCCTTGGTCTGAGTCTTGAGAATGAAGATCCGTATACATTTCACTCAAAAGGAATATCGATATACATTTATCTTTGGATGGTACTACAATAAAACATATCCATTTCTTGTGTGATTCCGTTTGTATAAAATGGAGATGAGATCTGTTGTTGATTATTTTCAATAACAGAGTCCACTGCAAAACCATCAAATGATTCTTTGCTTTTCTGCTAGATATAGTTATTGTATTATTTTATTTCCATATTTATAATGTTTATAAATATCATTTTTTTTCATAGATCATGCCCATAAGATTACTGATACTGTTCTTGATGTTGCCTCTTTTTCAGAGAGGATTTGATCCACAATGGTTATCAGTTACATTCTCAAAGGCTATTTTCCTTGGCAATGGTCTCATTGCCATTGTCTCTGGATTGTTTGCCAATCTTTTGGCTGACAACCTGGGATTTGGCCCTGTTGCTCCATTTGATGCTGCTGCATGTGTACTTGCAGTAGGCATGGCCATCATCCTATCATCATGGAGTGAGAACTATGGAGACCCTTCTGAAAGCAAAGACTTACTGGCACAATTCAAGGCTGCTGCTACAGCCATTGCTGCTGGTAAGCGTGCGTAACTTTTTATGCTAAAACAAATTTTCTATATTTAATGCAGTTGATTAACGAAATAGTATTGCTATCAGATGAGAAAATTGCTTTGCTTGGTGCAATACAGTCACTTTTTGAAGGCTCTATGTATACCTTTGTATTCCTGTGGACTCCTGCTTTAAGTCCAAATGATGAGGAAATACCCCATGGATTTATTTTTGCGACATTCATGTTGTCTTCAATGTTGGGGAGCTCCATTGCATCCAAGCTGATGGCCCGCGCTACTCTTAGAGTTGAAAGTTATATGCAGGTCGTCTTTGTGATATCTGGATTCACTCTCCTCCTTCCAATTATTTCAAGTGTAAGACAACCCTGCTTATTCCTGCTGATTATGTGGTTCCATTATATTATCTATTTGTCTCACTTTTGTTTAAATGTGAACAGCTCTTAGTAACATCATCAGCGGAGAGAGGTGGTAGCATTTCTCTTGGAGGATGCATCCAACTTATCGGGTTCTGTGTCTTTGAGGCCTCTGTGGGTATATTTTGGCCATCAATTATGAAGATGAGATCTCAGTACATTCCTGAGGAAGCCAGGAGCACCATCATGAATTTCTTCCGCGTTCCCCTCAACATCTTCGTTTGCATAGTGCTCTATAATGTAAGCTTCTCATATGCTTGATTAGCTATAGTATTCTGAATGGTTTTTCTCAAGTTTGTTGAGCATCTATGATAACTAAGATGACCTATGATTAAATTTATTTCCATGATCTGGCATTGACTTCATTTCACTCTAGTTTATGATGCTTACAGTTGGTTTCTTTACTCTTTTACAACAGAAAATGGTGATTTATGATATCATAAGTTCACGATGTACTAACTTCTGATCTTATGCTATTTTAAAGGTTAATGCTTTCCCAATCACGGTCATGTTTGGAATGTGTTCTATTTTCCTTTTCATGGCCTCAGTCTTGCAAAGGAGGTTGATGGTGGTTTCTGAGGGTCCGAAAACAAGTAAGCACATTTATATTTTAAATTCATGAATATGTTTTAGCATTTTCATCAGAAAATCCCCTCTATATTGTCACTTTACCCAAAATCTCCCAAAATCCATCTCCTTATAGCAAATGAATATTCTTGCAGAGACACAAGATTGGACAGCTTTGAAGGAAAAGGATGCGGAGACAGAACCACTGAGTGTGTAATGCCAACAGAAATCTTTGCCTCTGAAACGATGAGTTGTTATTCTCCACTTGCTGTTGTTGGTGAAGTAGAAGCAGACTGCTAGTGAATTCAATCCCTTAATTTATCGGAAAAAACAAGAAGAGGATCAACCTTCTCCAGAAGTAAGACTTCTTTTAGTATAGATTCTTTTTATTCTCATATTTGAGAAGTAGCTAATGTATACTGATATGTCTACGTGAACAAAGCTGCTGCCCAAATGGGCCATGCGTCCTAATAATTCTTTTACACCTAATTGGCAACTCCTAAACTTTAGTTTTATTGGTACTTGATTTCTAACCGTGTTGATATGTAAGACTCTCGTTGTTATTATTGGTTGTGATTTCGATTATTCAACAGCAATCTTATTCTTTGTCATATGGTGAGAGATGTACGTTTGGATATCCATGTTCCATTTCTTAAGCCCCAGCATGCCGTGTGGGAAGCCAGGAGTAGCGCTTCTCTATTCCGCGAGTCTTATGGCCCGTCTCAATTTTCATAGTACAGGAATAGACTATCTTATTATCATAGTTTCAACGGGTCTATTTTGTACAATGTGAATTTTGCCTCATTTTATTCCAAGAACAAGAGTAAACATATGAACATTTTGTTCTCGACTGATGTGCGAATGTGAACCAAAGAAGAATCGATAAACAGATGTTTATCTGTAACATATAATGCCCCCAAATCGCCATCGTAATATTTCTTATATAACTTGGGCGAGGACCTTGGGCGAGGACCTGGCGTAGCTCCATGTACAATAGCAATTATATATATCATATGCAACGAAAACATAATAATTAAACATCAATTATCTATCTAAAACAGTGGAAGCATTCAAAACTTATATACATCTATCAATTGATAAACGTAATCTAAATTCACAATGAAAACTTCTATAACAATATAAATGACTCATAAAGGACTCGAGATTCGATACATCAATAATTCATGGTTCTCCTCAACATATAGACCACATAAGACATCAATGGTTTAACATAAGTTAATGACATTAATGCTGAAAGACTAACATAATTTTTGACACCAAGTCACGATAACATAAACACATGATAGAAGATTCGATACAATCTAACATGTGCAACGTCTATCATGAGCAAGTAGCTACGAAAGGTCATTCTCGATCATCTGCACGGATCCAGAGTACATGAGAGAATCTCATGATTATAGTATGTAGAGTATGACATCATCCCACGAAAGACGATATAATTAAGCACACAATGATTATGATATCAATGTATAAATAATGTAATTAATGATCAATATTCAAACTAAATATTGTAAAATATCCAATTTTCAATTCAATATCAATAGTGCCAAGATCATATATACTATTATTACTTATGATTGTCCAATCATCAATTCCTTTTGATTCGATCTTATCAATTTCAATATCGATAATTGATGAACGATCAATATCATAATTTCACATTGATGCCAAATTCAATTCAATCGATATGTTCATGCTCAAATACGATTTTTATCTTTTAAAATATGTTCAATAGTTTAATATACTTCAATCATCAATCAAGTTGTGGGGTTATTATTCCATCTTGCTTCGAAGCTGGCATGTACCTCAGCCATGAGCTAGCTATACCCGAGTGATCATATGCATCCATGTGTTTCCTCCTGATAGGAGTACACACCTGACACCCCCACGTCTGGGATCATTCAATTAATCAATATACAGACAATCCATTCGACAATGCACGAGGGAGTCAAGATTCTTTGAGTCGGTTTCAATTGAAAGATTTAATCATATTTACGACTGAACATGCAAAACGGTTTCTATGTGAGATCAATCACCAAACAAGGGTTTCCATTATGTGAACATGGATCCTAATTTAATAACCATAATCAACTAAGTTTTCTTCAACATAAGACTATGTAATGAAATTCACATGATAAACAATTCAATTCAGTAGAAAAGGGGAGCAGTTCACATGATAGACAATTTAATTCAATGGAAAAGAAATGCATAATAATATACCATTCAAGTATAAAATGATTCAATAATCAAATACACACCTATAAAAAATCAGAGATATATCACGGCCCGTGAGATAATTGTCAGACCGTGAAAGTCGATGTCACAACATGTGCAAAGTTCTTCACGACCTTGAGTTTCTAGATATTCGCGAGCGTGACTGGGTGCCACGATTGTTTCGAGGAAAATATGTTTGTCACGGCCCGTGACATATTTTGTCACGACTATGATCGAAAAGGGTCTCTTTGTCATGGCCCATGAAATGGGCATCACGAATGTGACCGAAGTGATTCTATAAGGTTTTTCGTGTCACGACCCATTAAATGGGCGTCACGATCATGACCAAAGCGATGCTATTGGGGTTTTCGTGTCAGACCCATGGATGGGCGTCACGATCGTGACATTCTGCCCTGGTATTGATTTTTGAGTGTTTTCTATCCCGATTTTCTAGGGCTTCTCTTTCATTTTCAACTATCACTCTTTCTAATGTGTGTGTACATGCATTTCTAACAATAACCTTAGGAGGCATTTACTACATTGCCTCTCAGCATTACCTAGTAATCCACATTGCCTTATAGAAATATTATCATTCATTAAACTATCAGTAATGTGCATTACCATGTTTACTATGTATAAGTAATCCAATTGGCAATTCAGATTACCATGTCTACTTATAAAAAAAATTTACTAAGTAACATACATCAATTTACCAAAATACCCTTGATAAATATTATTAAGTTAAAAATTTTATATTATTAAATTGAACTTATAAACTTAAATCATAAATTCACAACTTCATGTATTTAAGTAATTAATAACCTTCAAATAATATAAATATCTATAATTAATAAAATAATAAATAATAAAAAGTATTTTAATTAATAGTACTTATAATTAATAATATTTTAAATGCAATAATAGTAATATAATATTATATTATCTAAACATTGTTTAAATATTTTTTAAAATTATTATTATTATTATTATTATTTGTGTTGTTATTATTATATGATATATTTTATTGTGTTAGATTTTATTTTAAAAGTTTTGAAGGGGTAAATATGAAATTAATTATAATCAAGATTATCACCTATGTGGTAATTTGGACATCCCCTCATAGGTAATCTGGATTTACACTTCATAGACAATCTACATTGTTAGAAAATTCAGATTATCTATAAATTAACATAAGTAAATAAGATAATCTAATGAGTCCAGATAATTTTAAGTTAATATTACTAATAATCTACAAAGATTACCAGTAAAAAATGTCTCCTTAGATTTTAACACATATTACCACTTTATCTAATAACGTATCCAATTCTATGGTTCAAAGTTCACGATCTAGCCTTTAATTTTGCTCATATCTTGACATTCTAATTAGCACTTGTAAATCCTAGGTTTGAAAGTTCATTTGCATATTAAGATTTCACCATAAGAAGACGAATTGGGTCTAGTTCCAATCTCAATGTTCTATCTAGCAATTGATAACTCTAGTACTCAATAATTACAAAAGATATTAGGATTTGACCTAAGAATGATAAATACATTTGTGCGTACAATTCTAACAACAACCTTAGGTTTTTACTAGTGGCAAAATTATATCTGTGCACACATTTCTATCAAAATCTCTAAGTTGCGACAATATCCTAATAGTCCATCTAGCCATTCATCAAAATCACATATGAAAAATAGGTTTTCTCTTATCCACATTATGTGTTATGTCAATGTCAGTATAATAAAACATCTCATTATCGACTCATTATTGAATTCGTGTAACTATTTTGATTTTTAATTTTACTCACTTTCGATCATCTATATCCTCAAATTTTGTGACATTATCTTTAATTAAATTATAAATGTCAGATAGTTTGTCATCCAAACTTTTTAAATAGAATAATTCAATCTTGTCTCGAAGCATTGTTGCCTCGTCATGCTTATACAATTTAGTAATTATTTCTTGATACCACTACGAAAAAGACGAGATTATAATAAGATTGCACAACTTCTCACGTGATATTGGATTCAAAAGTCCATATTTTTTCTATTTCTTTTGCGACTTATTAATAAAGGCCTATAAAAAAGGCGTCCGAACCTTTTGGTACATCTAGATAGTGTTTGGCTCCTAAAATTTAAGTTCTAGAAAGTTTTAAAAATTTACCAATATGATAGATTGATTCTAATAACTCCATTCAAGATAAAAATGATTTTAGTTGATTAAAAGAATAACGAGGATAAAGTTGTATCTGTCCTCTATCGAAATTATTTATATCCGAGCGAAAAGAATAACTTCTACTTTCCCATGTCCTTTTCTTTTCATTCCAAGCATTGACCACAACCCTAACACATGAAAGTCAGTATAATTTTTTAGGCGTAAAAAGACAGTTGATGTCGCTTGTTACTGAAAATTAGGCTGTTGACCGACTTTACATAAAGTTTTCTTCATTTTAAAATATTAATTGATACCTATCCTTCTATTTTATTTTGCCAAATCAAACATCTAGTTCTCGGCATGGAATTATTCACGGATCAGGTAGTAGGAACCCTTTACCATTCAACAAAAACAAAGCACTTTACTAAATATACAAGCAATCAATGTTGTCGAGAACTTGAAATCTTACTATCTTACAATTTTTTTTACGATTTATATAAGATCTTTACTACCTTTATAAGCAAGCAACAAAACATGTGGTTGTTGCCTTGAATCCAACATCAAGGCTCGGCGTTTGGAACAAGTCATTCAAGCTTCGCCTTTACACATTGAATCTCACCTCATTTTTTGTTTGTTTTGTTGAGAACAAAAGTTTCTAGTATCAGGAAAGGCCTTTGAAAAAGAACTAACCTTTCTGATCTCCTTCTACGCAACAGAATAAAGGATATCGAATGAGAAAAAAACATTTCGGATTGAAGAATCGATGCTAAGGAAGCCCAAGTAATCAAATATGTCAAAAATCCGAGTAAAATTTTTTGAAGAACAAGAGGACAAGTATTAAATAATTGTATGAAAATTTTCGAAAAACTTTGTTTAAGCCGAAAGGGTCTCTCTGCACCATCCCCACACACACCATCTTTGAAGTGTCCGACGGAACGAAGTCTAAGGTTCCTGAAAGTTGAATGGTTTATCAATGAACTCAAAATTGGGTGAAGCTCCAACTGCATGCAAGAGTGAGTGGTCATTGATAACATGCTTTGGATGGTCATTCTCCTCATTCAGGAGAAAGAAAAGGCATGATAACTGCAAGGCTAAAGTCTGCTTGTGCTAGAGATTCCTATAACACATATGTAAATATATGATATAATAAATGGTCGACTATGCAACCAGAATCTCAGTTATCCTAATAGATGACGAGCATCAGTAAAAAACTAAAAATGATATGAGGAGAAAGAAGGGTACTAGTTCATAGCCAGTCTACTGAACATGGTAATAAAATATTGTTGAAAATTTTCGAGAATCTTTGTTAAGCCAAAAGGGTTTCTCTGCACCATCCCCACACACTTCTTTGAAGTGTTTGACGCGTGAAGTATAAGGTTCCTGAAAGTTGAAGGGTTTTTCAGCGATCTCAAAATAGGGTGAAGCTCCAACTGCATGCAAGGGCGAGTAAAGTCATTAATAACATGCTTTGGATGGTTATTCTACTCATTCAGGAGAAAGAAAAGGCATGATAACTGTACGGCTAAAGTCTGCTTGTGTTAGAGATTCCTATAACACATGTAAATATATGATGTAGTAAATGGTTGACTATGCACCCAGAACCTCAGTTATCCTAATAGATGATGAGCATCAGCAAATAAACTGACATGAGACGACAAAACTGCTAAAGAAAGGTACTAGTTCTTAGCCACTCTAATGAACACGGTCACAAAATATTGTTGAGTTTACTATTGCCTTTGCTGTGGCAGAAAAGGTTCCTGCACATCAAATTAAGAATCAATGAACAGAAGTAAAGTTGTAAATAAGGTTTTATCTAGAGACCCACCAGAATTCTTTAATGCAGTCTGATAACTCCATTTGAGAATCCAGATGTCCGGAGACAAGGGCAGACTTGAAGTTGAGATACACCATCTCATTGAATTCAGAGAATATAACAGACATGAAATCCTTAGTTTTGACAGGACCTTTAGTCCACGAACAGTTCCAAGGTCCATTCTATTCCAAGCAACATTACATTGCATCAGCTGTTATTAAAATACAGAACAACCCGGTTTGGAGAATCCTATCATAATAACTGCCCCATGTCTCTTTCCCTAACATTCCTCCCACCAAGTTATGGTCAAACACTCCAATACTTAATCCAACTTTTTTAAAACTAGTTCAGATCTAAAATAAGTTCCCGCTTTGCACTAGGTAACTTTATCCTATGTGTAATTTATAAGTCTGTCTTATTTAGCATTTGATCCAGACATCTGCTGTCTCTTTAACTTTATTGATAGTCTGCAATCATCTAACTGCACAATAGAATGGTCTATTTTACAGATGCAACTGCATAAGCGCCATAAAACACAATATTTGTACAAACATTGCGGTGTGTAAGTAGAAATTTTACTTCTGATACACACGCTTTCAGTTTTGGCTTTATTTCTGGTGTCGTTTAGTAAAAAATACTAAATTCGCTTTATAGAAATATAATAATGTCTATATTCAGTAGACATAGCTGAAGTTTCTGTGATTGTCAAGGGTACTGACTAAAAAGAATTTTCCATGGAAAACAATCACTCACTATCATCTTAGGTATAGAAATGTTTGGCAGCTTCTTTTTATGAAGGAATCTGAAATGCAACAAGGTGGAAGTTCCTAGTAATCTGAAAGCAAAGCTTCATGAATTATGTTTTCTACCAAATGAACACACACACGAGAAGATTTCCAAGGAAAGCACTCTTCCTATGGAATTTTACCAACTAAATCAACTTAAAGCACAAAATTTGGCATAGGTCTATCTCAATCTGAAAGTTCATAAATCTCATATTTAACAATCTTATATAAATAATGTTTATCATCCATGTCAATTCGATTAAGAGCTCTTAATTGTTTTCTTTCCCAAGATATCTTAACCTTTGCAAAAGTCTTCCCGATCAATAAAATTCAGCCACAAATTGGCCTCATCCTGTGCAATCAATCAATGGATCAAAATAGTAAAGAAAAATCACAGGGTACTATTGAACAATTCTATTTAGAAAGGCAGAGTATATCATGGCGACAAAAATGCTGGGCCTCAGGCATTAGACTTACAGATTTCTTAACTGCCACTGAATATTTGGGTTCTTCAATATGGAATTCAATAATAGATGCCAAATCTTTCTCTTCCAAGCAAATCAAATATATGAATCTCAATACTGTATTTTTTAGAGTTAAAAGGATGACTAGCAAGGTTTCAGTCATCGAGCACAATTAATAAGAAGAATGAACTCAATGCTTTACTAGGAATTCTAGAGTGATGACATAGGGAGTTGATAAATTGCAAGGCAGGTGAACTGTGGACAACACAGTAACAATTCTCAAGTTCATATAAACTCATAACAAATGTGGCACATGAAACTTCGAGCGAGATTGCTACATACTTGCAACTCTTAAGTAGAACCAGCTCCACATTCAGATGTAACTGTACACACATAACATAAATAAAATATCAACACAATAAGCAGGAGGTCACCAATCACTTTTATCCTATAAAACCCTAAGGAACAACACAAGTGTTTTAGAGTTCCCTTAAAAGATCAATCAAATAAAGCTCAAACATATGCTCAAGATCGCAAGATTATATATACAAAACAAGTCTTTTTGGGTAGAAAAGGATGACTAGGGAAGGGAGGGAGTTAGCTAGTCATCCACATGCATAAAACATGAGTAAATCTACAAGTGTGCATACAACAAAGTAACAAACAACCTAAAAGACTTACGATGGGTTGACAAACTCAAAGAAAAACTTCAGTTGAATGGATAGCTTTTCAAGTAGAGGTATGATATGAAAAGAGAATTTCCAAAGTAACCCCACATACATGTGAATACAAAGTAGTTTTACAACAAGAAAAATACAAGAACTTTTGAACAGCATACACATAGAGAAGAAGTTTACGGCGTTCCACCATCAGTTAGAAACAAACAATTAACAGCTTGACGACTAGTAACAAATGCAGTACAAAGGAAAAGGGTCCAACCTTCTGATATGAATTAATCTTCAAAACCATCTAGGAACTGTTATCCATCAGAAAAATATCACAAACGAATGCTGTCATTCTTAACATCTTATTGCAACACATCCTTCTGACCCTCCGGTCATTTCATATTACAGCTAAGGTCAAAAATTGGCATACATAATATATATTTCACCCTTTCATACTTTAATCTAAGAAGCAAGAAGAAAAGGAAGAAATTGAGAGATCGAGGGAAGGACAGGGGGGTCGGGTTCAGAACAAACCCTAGATAGGCACGTATCTCTTCATGGCTTGCTTGCCGGCACAAGCAGCTCCAACCATCAATCCACCAATGGCGCCGGCGACAGCCGCCGACCGCGGCCCGTTGGCGGCCTTGAAAAGAGCACCGGTGCCAAGTCCGGCCACAACGCTGTTGATCCAGTCGTCCGTATCCCTGACAGCAACCATCCCGCTCTCCATGCCAGCGTACATGAGCCCCAAGACGCCAAGCCGGTTGCCGATCCGTCGCCCGTCCTGGCCGGACGAATTGAGGATGCGATTAACCCGGATCTTGTTGGTGTCGCCGGGCTCCGAAGCGCGGTAGGCGCGCTGGAGGCCGAGGGCGGCGCCAGCGACGGCGCCGGAGAGATAGCCGATGCCGGTGTAGTACGTGAGGTTCTCCCCCCAGGAGCGTCGTTGCGCGAGGGACTCCTCCTGGAAGAGGAACTCCGGCGAGGTGGGGAGGTCGTAGAGGGCGCGGTACGGGATCTGGAGATCCTGGTAGGGGTTGTAGAGCCTCCTCTCGCCGGAGTCCTGACGGCGATCCCTGTCGTCTCCACCGTAGGTCCTCGGGTCCATCGGTGATCCGGAGATGTCTAGGTCTCCGGCGGGCCGATGGAGATCGGTGAGCGGCGGCGGCGGCGGCGGCGGCGTCAGGCGAAGAGGCGGCGGAGGGCGAGAAAAGAGACGATTGGGAATTGTGGGCGGCGAAAGCGGAGGAGGGCTTCCACTTTTTTTTATTATTATTATTTTTCTAACGACGTGCTCTTTTTTTTTTCTATTGGTTATTTACGAAAATACCCTGAGTGGTTTTATAGTACACTGTTATATACGAGTACACGATACGACTTTGGCAGCTGGATTCCAAAACTTGGACCGCCTCAAAATATATTTATATATATTAAAATATATCTATAAGAATTGTAAGATGAATTTTTGTTTCGTTCTGTTTCGGGGAAATATTTTTTTATTTGATAGTAATGAAGATATTTCTTTTATCAAAGATTTTTTTTTGTCAAATACTTGGCACATAATTTAAGAAAAACTTGTATATAATTTATAAATTATTTTTTAAAAACAAAATATATATTATCTACTTAAGTATATAATATCATATTATTTATTTCCTCAACACTAAGATGTTAGCTTAGGTCTATAGTTGAAATTAATTTTTTTTCTTTTCAAAATTTCTTTATCTATTTTGAAAAAAAATAATATAATATAATTTAAGTAACAGTTTCATTAAACTCTTTCATTTTATAAGTTTTTTTTATTCAAATGCACTGGCTCACATGTTATCAGTTATTTTTATTAATTATAATTAGTTTTTAACTACCTTGCCATTATGTCTTTCTACCCCGTGCTAGTGTAGATTTTTTATATCAAAAATCTTTCTCTCAAACTTTCTTATGATTTGGCCTTAACCCCGTTCATTCATATGTATTTCGTTTGATGTTTCCATTATTATTTGTAAATGATATTTTTTACCCTTTATTTGTGTCGGAGTTTGACTATAAATTCTCGAAAAGTTTAAATTTAAAATGAAAATTTATAATCTATCTATTTAAAACTCTATTCTTTTATTTAATTAAGATTTTATATTTTATTCAATTTAATATTTTATAATAAATATAAGAGTTCAATATTCATGAAGTTATAAATAAGAATGAAACTTAACTTTAATTATAATCTCATCTTAACTTTTTGGGTTACATTTGATATCTCCGAGAGAAATTTCATTTGGGATAGGTTGTGTTGCTCATTTGAGTTCCGAGAAAGGTCTTAAGGATGCTTGGTGCCCTATTTAGGAGGGCTTAGGGATATGTTGTTTGTTCTTTACTTTTGAACAAATAAATTATGTTTATGCTCCAAGACATAGCCTAGTTTAGTGAACCTTCATACTTTTTTGATATTGTCTTCTACTTGTCGTTTTTTTCTCATTAATTTTCGCAATAAACTTATGTCAGAGTTTTATATTTTTAGATCATATATAACAAATTGGTATCATAGCAATATGTTTCGGTACCTTCTCCTTAACAAACTAGTATTAGAGCTGAAAGATGATTCTCCATCAAAGCCAAGGTTTAATGATGATCCTTTTATCAAAACTTTGGGTTCATCAAGGATCTTCCACCATTGATCAAAGAGAATGTATAAGCAATAACCCTACAAGGATAAATTCAAGAACGGAGATGACTTCGCTGCGCGGGTGTGCATGGCACGGGCGTGCGATGCCACAGAAGCAAGGAGTCACCTTTGTTGCATGGGCATGGACGCGTCGTCGCACTGGCAGGCCTCGCATAGGCAAGGCGTCATTGCGCGGGCTTGCACTAGCGCATAGGGGGTTCCGAATGGGCATGGGGTATGTGCCTTCGCGCGGACACGCGTTGCCGCACTCACAAGCGTTGCCTCCTCATAGGCGTGTCAGCATTGCACGAGCACATGCTGCCGTGAAGGTGTGCAATATGGACTTGCATTGCCACATAAAGGCGATGATGTCGCCGCATGGATGTGCATCGCCGCACGGTTGAGCATCGTCCTATGCTATGGGGTCTTTATTGACCCGCTCAATCAACGCCACACCGCGATCTTGCATTGCCACCATGTGACCAAGCCAAGCGTCAATGTTACCGCTTCGCACCACACTGCGCTGCAGAGCCTCATTCTAATAGGGTGCCCACTTTTGTCAAGGGATATCATATGAATGATTTCAATTTATCTTACCTTTTCTATAGGATTTCCTATGTATTTTTATCCTTCTCCCACTTTTTTTGCATCTAGTTTTATTAGTTAGTCAACTAGTGGCAAACTATATAAAGTAGGGATGCACCCCTAGTGATGGTTGGCCATATCGTTTGTCGCCTACCTATCCCTTGGGTTGTGATATATATGGGGGAAACATGTTAATCCCACATCCCATTATAGATTTATGACTTCATTAATAAAAATTACTTGAGCCAAACTCATTCCCAAATATTTTATATTGATTTTTGTGTGCATGCCTCAAAAGGTATTTACACTTTGCACACTATGCTTCAAGACGCCCTCTATATAGACAAGATCCGTCTTAGAGCGAAAGCGATCGAGATCCGTCTTAGAGCGAAAGCGATCAAGAGCTCCTTTGGAGACCCATGCCCCTTCCGCTCTAGTAACTATCTTGACGCTCACCCAATCGCCTGCGCAAGACGTCTTGCACAATACCGCTCTGCGACTTATCATGCCCAACACTTTTGCTACCAAAACTACTAAAAGAGCTTATCTATGTGCCGGCTTGCCTAAACACCATATGTGATTGCACCGTTAAAAAAGGCCTCGTGACATGGGCAGTGAGCTGGCTCTCCATGAGCACGCCCCAACAATGCCGCATGGGCAAGGTGCCTACGCCACGCCAGACAACTCATCCATTTGATTATGCAAATTGGTTACGTTCATTTGAATATGTGAGCGTGTCAAAGCAGGGTGTATACAATTGGATCCGCGTCACGAGCTAAGCGAGTGACATCCATTCTGAATTTGCATACAATTCTTGCCCATCTAAATTTACAAGCTGCCGTGCTCATCTGAACCTAGATTTCAACTTCCAACTTTTTTAGTTGATTATGCGTAGTTATCAATCAAGTTTGCACACTTATTATTGGAATGCTACATAGCTTATATCCGATTATAAGATTTTATTAGTTAATTTATAGATGTTTGGCTAAGATTTTTGTCGTTTACTCTTGTTAGTCAAGTCTACACACTTATCATGCAAACATTTATCGATTAACACTTCGCCAAAATTAAATCCATAATTATATAGATGGCCCATTCTCCATGTTATTGATGAACACATATTTCTTTAAATGAAATTGAGTAGCTCCAAATGCAACAAAAAACTATAGTGATAAAGGGAAATTTCAGTTGAAAAAATCCACGTTTATTATTGTGTTTTTTTTTCTCTTATTATTTATAACATTAGATTCAAATTCAAGTTCCTGATTATATTCAGGTAAGTGTATTTAGTGCATGCATATACTACACCATCATTTTACTCCTTAAATGATTGCAAAAAATTAATAGACAGAATTCATATGCAATTTAAATTATATGTTATCAATTAATTGATTACAATGTGACATATATTTACAAAACTTTTCATTTCAAATAAGTTTTGCTTAATATCAATTTTTAAAACGAATTATAAAAAATACGTTCACATAAATACTCATATAGGATACGATATATATACACATATCTCTTATAAGATTTAAGTGATTAAAAATATAAAAGTGATCGGACGGCAGAGGCGACTTTAACCATCATTAGGGTTTCATCAACACCGTTGGATCAACAGTTTGATGATGGAGATCTAATATCGTATAAATAAAAGATGGACATCTCTCTCTCTCTCCTCTCCTCTCTCTCTCTAATCGTTGTCGTAACATATCCGCATCGCTTCCGAGGGTTCTCCGCCCCGTCTCGCCGCGATCCACATCGCCGCCGGCGTACTACCCTTGCCGGCCACCACCGCCCGCATCCAGTTTCTTCAAGTCCGCGCCTCACCGGAGACCGCATCCTTCCGTTTGGCGAGTCCGTGCGTTTGGAGTGGAGAGAGCCACCACCAGCGAGGAGTAAAAGGTGAGGTCGTTAGAGAGATTTTGTTTTTGTGATCTGTTATTTTGCTTCATATTCCGGGAAAAGTTCTGAAATTTTGAGGTTCCAAGAGAGTATTTAACATTTTGGGGATTTGTACTCCTCTTTATTGTGTTCTTTTTGGTCTTCGGGTTTTTTAAATCCGTGTTTTTTTTTGTTTTGCTACTTCTTCCTGCAGGTGTTTGTGTTAGTAGCACCAGATATGGACAGCGCGGCACCGTTGCAGGTAATGATGAATGTTCTGGTTTTATTGTTGCTGTGATTAGGTCACATGTCATTTCTTCTTTCCTTCTTCGATGTGTATCCCAAAGAGTCGTGCGAGCGCAAGTTGATAACTAAAAATGGGTTCTTGGTTAAAATGCAAAATAGTGAACACCAATTGATGTCTAAACATGTTAGAAAACCTGTTAATTTCAGGAGTATTTTTGGTTCCAGTAGGTTTTAGTGTAAATATTTTTGGTTTAGTTTGGTATTGATGAGGTGTTTGATTGCTGGATTATTTTTATAATGTGGGATGAGGTTGGTTGGGTTGTATTGCCTACAAAGTACAAGCATTGTGAAGTTATTTTGATTCAGTTGATGTGGACTGAAAGTGAAGAATTAGAGAATAGGCCTGCGGTTTTATATAAACCTAGATTTTTTAAATCAGTTTGATAATTGAGCACAAGGTCTTGCAGCGGTGAAAGCTTGGAGGCTACAAATGTGGGTTAATTTGACAATGATCAGACCAAAATAATGTTTTAAGAACTTCTCCAAAACTAAAAATAGTGTTTGGTATTTGATTCTACAGAGGAAGATTTTTCCTCAATAATCAGAAGAAATGCAAAATATATGTTCCTGGTATGATAAGTCAGCACGTTGAGAATACATAGCTAGAAAGACAGTAAGGTCAAAACGTAAATTCATTTATCATCCTTATACAAACCAATTTCTATAGTTAGCAGGACACTTTTACTCATATGCTTTCAATCAAACTCATCCATTATTATGGATGAAGACCTTGTATGTCAGTCTAATTTCCTGTTGGAGACTCTTTTTAAAGTTACCAGATGCAATAACAGTGTCTTTATAACAAGGCTAGAAACTTGCAGTTTCATGCGTACTAAATCTTTTAGCTTCTTTTGGTTATTTTTAGAGAAGTGTGATGAAGATATAAAAAGTGGATTATTGTTTGTTTCAACTTATATTTGATTAACCTATAAGAACTACAGTTTACAGAATGAATAAAATCTGTATAGAAATAGCACTCCCTAGAAATATACAAGATAATTCCTCATCTGTGATGCATGGGCAAGTCTGAGTTCCTCATCAGTGTAATTCCCAAGACTAGCAGCCATCGCACAGAATTTCCGAGCCACTGTAGCTGAATGCTGGTCTGGATCTCTTCTATCGAATGGTGTATGGTCACCTCTATTTGCCTCTGCATTGTCAGATCAACGAGTTGAGGATTTCCTCCTCCTCCTGGAGTGGTTGAAGGATATATCACCGATAATCCTAGACAAGATTCTTGGACATGGTCTGCTGGCCAATTTTCAGTCCGAACAATGTATAAACTGTTGGATGATGGAAATAGAGTCGACGATGTTGAGTTGCAAAACGATTGCAACCTTATTTGGCAGCTGAAAATCCCTATCAGGATAAAGATATTTGCATGGCTTTTCAGGTGCCAACGCCTACCAATCAGAAATATCATTTCAAGATGGAACAACAACTGATTAAGCATAATGTGTCCGCTATGCTACACTGCTGAAGAGGATTTGGAACATCTTTTTTTCATGTGCCTGCCCTATATGGCAAGAGCTGTTTGGAAAGATTTGAGGTGCCAGTGGGTGGATTCTACATCTCTACATAGTTTTTGGAGGTCCTAAGTTGGAGTTCAGCAACAAGATATCATCACTTATGTCTCAAAGTGGCAGCGTATCTTTCCTTTGGTGGTTCTATGGTCTATATGGATCGAACATAATGGAATTATTTTCAGAGGGTAATGAAGCTATGTAGAGAACATGGTATCTTTTGCGAGATGGATGGTGAGAGATTGGATGGAGTGTTAATATGTAATCTCAGTGTAATCTTGTAGCCACATGTAACCACCATTCCATCAATAAATCTGGATGGTTGCATAGCTTGGCAACCATCCTTTTCATTTTTAAAAAAAAAGTGTGTTCATCAAGTACCTATGGGTAAACGCCTGGTATGCTTGATACACTAATAAAATGTAATTTACAATGGGTACATGGTTTATGCTACATGCATTCCTAGTGATGGCAAGAGAAGGGGAGAGAGGACCCTACTTAGAACTTGAGTATTTCTCTCTATTCAAATGTATGGAAATCATTTGTCTCAAATGAAGAAGGAGAGAGAGAAGAAATCACAAAGAAGGGGAGAGAGGAGGCGAACTTTGAATGTATGGAAATCATCTGTACCAAATGAAGAAGGGGAGAGAGAAGAAATCACAAAGAAGGAGAGAGAGGAGGCGAATGGAGTACCTACTGCTGCCACTCAGATTTTTTTGGTTGCTCTGGAACATGAAAGGACAGGTTATAGCCAAAACAAACAAAGGAGGACAGTTCATACACATATAAGAAAACAGAGAGAGATAAGGAAATTTACAGTTGGTATCCACTTATTTTATGATAAATATTTTTTGTTAACTTGAACTTTAAGAATGATTAGGAAATTGGATATTTTATTAATGTTCTTATAATCTATTATCTCATTTTAAATCTTATATACATATTTTTACAAAAATAGATTATGACATAATTATATTGTTAATTATGTATTTACCTTATTTGCTAAAAAAATTGTGTATTTACCTTCTTAAATTTTATTTTTTTTTGATATAATTTATATTATATGTTTAGCAAATATCTTTGTACCTGTACCCTAGATTTTTAAAAATTGATGTACTTCATTCCCGTATTTGTACCGAGTATTGGTGAGTACCCATACCTATGCAACATAGTTCTTCATGCAATTGCATATTCTCTCATTTTCTGTTCATAGAAGGCAAAGTTATAAGAATGCCTAAGTTGGCAAGACAGCTGAAATCACAGTATGGTCTTTCTTTTGTTTTATGTGATAGGGGATGGGAAGTTATTGCTGTTTATTTTATTTGGATTAACTTCTGTGGATACAAAGAGAACTTCATATGTTCTAATTCCTGATATGTTACTTAGGAGGTTACGCTGGAGTTCCGAGCTGGTAAGATGTTTCTTGAGGGCACTCGAGTTGTTCCTGACACACGTAAAGGGCTTGTCCGGATAGGAAGGGTACGATCTGTGCAGAACCATTCATTCTTGATATATTTTTATCCACTCAATTATGCCTCTATTTGTTAACCTGCTGTTTTTAAATCACGCAATTTCTTACACGTAAGTTTACTGATGATTAGGGTGAGGAAGGATTGGTTCATTTTCAGTGGCTTGATCGAACTCAGAATACAGTTGAAGATGTATCCTTTCTGTCTCAAGTTCTAAAAAAATTCATTACTATATTATATCAATGAACATGGGTTACAAGAACATCTCTGTTCATTCATGATTTCTCCACTTATCTCATGAGTTACTATAGTTTAGTTATCCAGCTCTACTTGGTTACTACTTGTTCAGTTGATTTCCGAATGAAATGCATTCTTCTAGCTTAGTCTATGATTAATGCTTCAATGTTCCTGTAGAATCGGTTGGGTTTTGTCTTGTCAATGAACTTTCCTTTCTGTAACTATTAAGTTGATATTTTCTTAACTAGATAACCGCAGGATCAGATCATCTTTCCTGATGAGGCAGTTTTTGAAAAGGTGATAATTTTAATTCAATTGTTATTGGTTTTTTCATATTTTATTTGCCATTAATTTTACTTTTCTTGCTTGTTCAGGTGTCACAATCTTCTGACAGAGTGTACATTCTGAAGTTCAACTCCGATGAGAGGAAGTTCTTTTTCTGGATGCAGGTGACACTGTGACTTTAATCTAATCAGTACATTTATCATTTACCTGAAGTTTTTCTGGATTGTGATCTCTGCACTTTGATGAACCTTAGGAACCGAGAAGTGATGGAGACTCACAAATGTGTAACTCTGTCAACTCCTATATTAATAGACCTCTAGGTACCATCTAAACTTTTTGGATCAAATTTATGCTGTGTTTCTTTATCTCTAATTTATATGTCAACATATTTCACCAGACATAATGGGTGAAGATGAGGTTGAAGGTTCAGTTCCTCTTCATATGTCAGAAATGTCAGAAGATACAGCAGAGGATGATTTCTCATCCAGGTACTTTACAATAGAGCGTCATTGCCATGGTATGACAGAAGTTGTACTGAGACGGTCCTTGCTGTCCCATGCCAGATAATGTCACTTGCACAAGTTTGTTTTTCATTTTCTTATTTTTAGTGGTCAAACACCCACTGACACAGGATGGCATCACATATCACTTTATTAGTAGTTGGCAATCCTGGTGCATGCCCCAAAATCTTTAACATTGATGCTTCAGAAATTTTTTTTGACAGCTCTGAAGCTCTTAAAGCGACTATCAGAACAATTTGGCTGAACTTCACTATTTCCTATTTGGATTTATATCTATCTTGGTGCAATATAATTCTCAAACTCTACCCGTTTCTTTTGTGATCCATAACAAATCAACAATATTTTTTACTGATTTGCAAGTTCTCTCTTTTAAGCTTTTGCTGGATAAATAATTAAAACTATCTCCTAAAAAAATAGTTAAAACTACAAATTTAAGATATTCAGAAAGCTGGATTTTAAACAGGTTGAATTGCAGCATGTGCTATGAATTCATTACACATATCTTGGTTATATACATATATAGTTCAAGTACCGTGCAGGCAGTCTCAGTTTGCCAGTAATGTTGGGTGATCAGATTTTCTACACTGTTCACGATGGTGTAAGAATTTGGTGAACTAAACTTACTAATAATTTTACACCTTCTGCCCCTTAATTTTACTCACTCTCTCTCTATAAATACACACACACTAGAGATTTTCTTATCTAGGTTATATTACAATATACTATAATGTCAAGCTTTTAAGATACTGCCTTTCAAAAAAAGCTTTTAAGATAGAGTGATTTGGTAAGTGGGCATGCACACTCTTCATTGTTTCCCATTCAAATTCTACAAGTTGACTAGCAACAGTTAGTAGTGTAATTAGATGTTCTTTTAACGGTTTTTAGGAGTAAAAGGATGACTACAGAACTTGGGTAGTCATTTGTATCCGTGTTGTATTTAAAACAAAAACCGTGCAATGTACAATTGTGTATAAAAGTCAAAATAACAACTAAAAAGAAAGCTCGAGTAGGTGTGGATCTCGCACAAAAAAGAAACTATACTTCCCCCCAATCCCTCATAGAAAAAAGAAGTGTGATGAACAATATTCTCCACATATCACCTCTCTCCCCCACGTTCTTTTAACTTGTCAAATCAATGGGAGAAAAGAAGGCAATGCTTCCATAAAGTCACAAATTTTGTATCACAGTGATAAGGATTCAGTCACTAATGATGTAAAGTTGCTTTCAAATTGTCACTATACGTCTAATTAGATTTATCTCCCATTCCATATGCACTGTAAGAACCACTGAAATCAAGCTATATAAATATAGCTCATTATTCCTCACATTAAGTCATTTGAAGCTCTTTCCAATTTCCAAAAGTTTTAATTGTGGGTAATTGATGTGCTTTCTTTTCACCCTTCAAAAGAAATTGATGTGTTTTCTTATATTATGAATATTTAGAGCTGGAAATCTGGTTGATCAGAATATGGGTGGTGAACTGGCTGGTGAAGTTACCTCTTCTGCTGGGCCTGTCCAGTTGGTAGATTTACAGAGAATATTAAGAAGTATTCAAGCACCAGGTATTATAGTTATACCTTTATCTTCTGTTCAATGCGAATGACCGTTTTATCTAATTCTTTAGACTTAACATACTTGTTCTCAATTTTATTATTGGTGTTGTGTGTGCAGTTGAAGACCCTGATGCAGGTAAATACTCTTAACAAACTGTATTCTGGTTTTATTTGATATATTTATTTAACCAAAATTGTCTTAAATAATAACTATTAGGATTGGGACTAGGAGATATCTTAAAGCCTGATTTAGTCTTGCCTTTAGTTGAGGCTTTGTCACTGTCGCAGCAGTTATCGTCATACTTACCTGAGGTACTTGCTCATTGACTTGGAGAATATTTGATGACAGTACTTTCCTACAATTGCATCTTTCTGGGATATCTACAATTAATTGCATTTGTGATCTCTTGTCATGTTCTAGGGCTCATGGACTACTGCAGATATCATGGATTTGTTGCAGAGTCCACAATTTCGGCAACAAGTAGATGTCTTCACTCATGTATGAAGTTTTCTCTATTAATGAAAATTGGTATAACTCATACTAGGCTTCTTTTAATTGATGGAAATTTGGATGTTTGATATAGGTGCTTCGAACAGGGCAAATAGATTTGTCTCAGTTTGGAGTCGACCCTAGTAAATGTAAGTATATTTGTTTTTCTTCTGGCAGAAACTAAATCTGATTTTATTTTTATCAGTATAGAAATCTTGTACTCTGCTTTCCTTTACTTGCTTCCACCAAACTGTCGGTTGATACCGATATGCTTGTCATTTTTCATGGCTACTAATGGTTTTGCTCCCCTCTGTTATTTTGCAATGAGTCATGACTCGTGTAATTGCAAGATTTTTAAGAGGCTCAGTAAAGCTCAATGTCCAAATATTTTTCTGCATAAATTATGAATCGAGCTCAATTAAGCCATAGTCTCTTAACTTGGTCTGAACTCTGAATCCTTTTAGCAGACACAATACAAAAGATTGCCCGAGTAGTTAATATTTCTTTTTCTTTTTTCTTTTGTCATGAGTTCTCTGAAATTTTCTATTCTCTGCAGACAAATTTACTGTTATATCTTTCCTTGAGGCTTTGGAGGACTCCGTGACAAAATCTTCAGAATCCGAAGGACCCAGCTCCAGGCAAGACGACAAGGACTCGCAGCCACAGAGATGTAGTGGAAGTGATGCCATGGATGAGAGCTAACAAAATTATCTTTGATTGGAACAATATTTACTAGTTTTATATCTTATTCAGAGTATGATAAACTCCTTTTTGTGTTTATATTCGATTAAGAAGGCATTCTGTGAATTTGATTGTGACATCAATTTGTCTTGGGAAAGTTGATTAACAGGCATTCATCAATAAGCTTCTCAGCATTCTTTTACTTCTAGATTTATGTCCTAAAAGTATTTGTTACCATTGGCCGACAAGTTTAATTAATGGTTTAAAGTTTTAACCACATTGCTCAGTTGGTGTCAAACTGGTGTCTGTCTGTCTGTCTGTCTGTCATAACCATGGTCGTTGTTTGGTCCAAAAGGCCAAATAATACCAACAAAGTTATAGTTCATACGTGTTGTATGTTAGTTTTATGTTATCTAAACTCCTGCAAGAGGTTTAATGCTTCCCTCTGGCATGAATATAATAAGGCTGTTGAGTGATTTAATTTAATGAAGTAGTGCACATTGTTTCATGTTTGATGATTTAATGGTCTAAAGAAAAAGAATCGAGATCTATGATAGATGCCCACTTGAACGTTTACTAAACACTAAATCAATAATTTGAATGTAACAAGAATATAAAATTCATTATTCATAAATAGTATATTAAAAAAACGTTATAAATAAGTCATACTTTTTTAAATTAAAATTATATGATTTACGTAGAAGCTGATGTACACTATTCGAGAAATTCGAATTAATTTTTTATTTTTAATTTAATATTTTTATCATGTCTTTTTTTATATTGTCTTTTATAATATTTGAGAGTATTAATCTCGACTAATATGCTCAATAATTTTTTTAATATACAAAACATTAGAATTTTACATCTGACATCTCCTACAATAAAAAGTTTTTCACCAAATTCAATTAATTTTCTCGTTTTTTTTTTCTAGATCCATCGGTGTCCAGGGCTACTAGCACCCGATTAATCCGATGTTCAGACATGAGCAGCAGAATAAATTATGATTAAATTGACGATTTCGAAATTTGAACTCGAAACTATTAACTTCTGATATCTTAATTCAAAATATAAATCCGCTAATTATATGTGCTAATCAATTTAATTATTTTTCCATGTCTTTTCTTTTCGACTAAGAAGCCACCGAATCCAAAGTCATTGGCTTGCAAATCCAGAACTTGAGAAACCGCCGCAGTGGGTGCTTATCGGATGAAAGATCCGAGCGGTGACAGCCCAATGTGGAGGGCACATGATTGGCACTTGGCCAACTGTCCCCCATGTGCTTTCTCCATATGCTCATTTCTCGCCATCCATTCACAATAATAATAATAATAATAATAATAATAATAATAATAATAATATTATTATTATTATTATTATTATTATTATTATTATTATTATTATTATTATTATTATTATTGTTGTTGTTGATGATGATAATAGTAGTAGTATTTATTAATATCATCACCTTTGGCATTCTTCCAAAACTTGTGCTGTCCTATGTATGTTCTCATCCTTTTCTTTTTCTACCTCCACCAAAATCCATGCCCTTTTCTTCCCTTGAAATCTTTTGAAAAATATATAAATTTATTTTCATCGAATCCGTTCAAATATTAAATTGATCAGATGTTAATAATTCGAACATCAATAAAATTTTACCTTTACAAAAAAAATCGTTTGTTTGTTATAAATCGCACGAAAATTATTTTTCAAAATAATTTACTTTTATATTTTTAGTATATGACTTTTGAATATGAATAAAAATAATCATAAATATATAAAAAAGATAAAGTCAATAAAAAAATGTTTTTTTAATTTAACAATCTATTTAATGATACGAGCATTAAAAAATAAAAAAATATTTTTGTCAAAATAGATGGAACTTAATTCGAACTATAAAGAAATTTATTTAAAAGGGAAGTGCGATCTACCCTCTTATTTGAACTAGTCACAGATGTCTAGTATTCTAAATAATGATCACACTAAAAAAATATTTTTTATAAGCGAATTATAACAATTGTTATAAAGACAACACTGTGGCATATTTTTTTCTCTATTACAAGTGAAGATTTATAAGCTTGATGTAAAAAAAAATAAGATAAAATATTTTTTAACGAAAGTACATAAATTTTATAAAAAAAATAAAGGTGCATAATATTTTACGCTGCACACCTCATGAAGCACATTATTTTGATCATTAATTTTAAATTATTTGATCTAATTAAAATAAGAAGATAACTAAATTTAATGATTAATTTAAAATTAATAATTAACATGATGCAATGCAGTGCAAAATGTTATACACTTCATTAACTTCAAATTTTATTAATAAAAAATTAACTCGAAATGAGTGGAATACGTATGCTTTATAAGTTATAACTGAGTGGGTTAAGTTTTTTTTTATTTATTACTAAAAGAAATAATAGAAAAAAGAAATAAAAAAAAGGCAAATGGACTTCTTATGAGCCTTGGCTTTTATTACATTACTCTTCTCTGTTCTTTTGCATCTGCTTACAGCTCTCAGAGCTCTGTGAACTGTGGAAGTGGAAGTGGAGGAAGCACCAATGCGTTGCTTCAGCAGAACCTCCAATGGCCGCCTGGCGTTCCGCCGCCCGCCCTCGCCATTGCTGCTATGCCTCCTCTTGCTCCACAGCGGCGCCATCATAGGCTGCTGGAGCTTCCAGTACAAGGTCGGCGACCTCGACTCCTGGGGCATCCCTCCGCCCTCTCAGTCCCGCATCTACGTCTTCTGGTCTCAGTTCCACCACTTCCGCGTCGGCGACTCCCTCTGTAAGCCTCCTCCTTCTCCTCCTTCTCCTCCTCCTCCTCCGTCCAGATCTCGGCGCTCATACCGACTACATTGCCCTCTGCAGTGTTCCTGTACCCGCCGAGCGAGGACTCCGTGATCCTGGTGACGGAGCGCGCCTTCAACAGCTGCAGCATCGCCGACCCGCTCCTGAAGCTGGACGACGGCAACTCCGTCGTCAACCTCACCGCTCCCGGCTGGTACTACTTCACCAGCGGCACCCCCGGCCGCTGCGAGAAGCAGCAGAAGATGGCGGTCGGGGTGCCCCTGGCCAACGGGACCTTCCTCCCTCCCTCCGCCGAAGCCCCCGTGGCCGGCGGCGCCGCTGCCGGCGGGAGTTCCTCCGCCTCCTCCGCGCCGGCGGGCGGGCCGTCCTCGTATCCGCTCGTCTTCGGACCCTCGGCGTCCCAGTCGAGCGCCGCGCCTGAGATCGCGGTTCCGGCGTCGGCGGCCGCCTTCGGATCTTTGGCCGCCGTTGCAGCTGCTGTTGCGGTTGCTCTGTTCTAAAGGAGCTATTTTTTTTCCGGTAAACCTTGTGGTTGGACTTTGGAGATGTTGGATTTAGCAAGTAACTACTACAATTTAGTAGTAGTATTAGTATTCTTTGGATTGTTCTTGTCAAATTTTTTTTTTGGAGAATTATTGCTCTATTTATTGAACTCAAAAGAAAGTTATGAGACAATTATTTATTGGATATGTATGGAGATATCTGTTCATTGTTACTTATATTAATACAATTGATCTGATATGTTAGTCCAAATTTAAAATCTTAACATTGCATCATCTGATTCATGCACAAAACTCTGCAAGTAGTCCTTGATTAATACAAGCATTTTATTTGGTTCTCCTGCAATCCATGTATTGATAAGAGCAGCATTTCAAATTATATTTCCATGCTAACCATATCTTTTCTTATACAATGATTGAGACTTTGGTTCATCTTAAAGATCTAATTTTAGAATCAACAGGGGCAGCTTAAGGAGAGTTCTTGAGTCGAATCCTTCAATACGGATTGAGATCGATCGAGATAAAAACCTCGAAAACTGCAATGACAATAGAAAAAAAGATCCAATTCTAAAAAAAAGTTTCAATGTATGACAGGGTTAGCCTCTCCCAATATGGATAGGAAAAACTTCTCTTGAAAGAATTTGGTGTGAAGAATTGAAGCAACAAGAAGCAATTGATGCTTTCAATAACTGAGTCTGGATGGTTAAACTGGAAATAGCTCATGGAGTGACAGAGAAAACAAGTGATAAGGGAAGATTGCAACAATTAGACAGTACATCAAGTATATCATGCATCCAGAACTAAGCCAGCACTAACTCCAGCATCTTGACAAACTTTACAGACAATACTTGACAGGACAAACCCCTCAAAATAATTTGACAGGGCATGAACAGAGACAAAGAAACATGAGCTCATAAACATTGAAACTTCATGTTTCTTTCATTATAGAAGAGTGTTTTTTTTTATGTCTTAACATATAAGAATTTACAAACAAATAAATGCAATAAAACTCAATCAAGGGACTGGGCAATGGCCAACATGGATGCCCTTTGCAGTGGGGCAGGAAGCCAGTGTGCACCCGTCCAACTTGTTGCCCCACCAGCTGAGCTTGATGCCCTCAAATTCCAGGCACAAGTACAGGAGAACCGCCATGAAGGCAAGACCAGCATCCAGTGCACCAGAGAGAAGATAGTTGTGCCGTCGCCACCAGCCTCGCCTGTATCTGTAGATTACAAAGCCGAACACGAAGCCGACGATGAGCCAGGTGTTGTAATTCACAGTTGTTGCAGGAGGCATCTGTGCCAGTGAACTCAGCATGATCGGAACAGTGATCAGACGTATCCACTGTTGCCGCGGGAAGGCTCTGTGCGCGAGCCAGACGAGAAGAGGCACCGCGGCGCCAACCAGGAAGAACCAATTGACAGTGGAGTAGGTGCCGAGGTTGCCGAAGATTCTGCGCGGACCGACGAGGCCCCAGATCACCGACGCATTGTAGAAAACATGGTCGCCGGGGCATGTCCAAGGGCTTTCCGGCGGGAGCTTCGTCCTGTCGCAGATGTCAGGTATGGTGCTCATGAGCCACCATGAAGTTGCCAAGTGAGTTGTTGCTGATATGAGAGTTCCAACAACCTGCTTGAATTCAAAATTCGATTCTGTCAGTTCCTCTGCAAAAAATCTTCTGATCAATGAATCCAAACTTGATTTGTCGATTGATCTTTACCTGTGCCATGAACATTGATCTCGGTGGTATCTTCATATAGTGCCCAAGTTTGAAATCTTCAAGAAACTTTAAAGACTGCTTCATGCTGATGTATCCATACACCTTGAAGCACATGTTTGCAACTGGTCGCCCTGGATACAGATACCCCATGATGTACTCTGTGATAACATTCAATCCTGGTGCCTATCCATCAAACATACAGAACACAAAGCTAAACATGAACAATGGATGAAGTTGATGCAAATTGATCAGATGAATGGAGTTCGAGAACAGTATAAAGCACCTGGTTGGTTGTAGCTGTCATGATTCCTATGGGGAGAGTGAAGAAGATGGCAACGCCGCAGGCCAGTAACACGCCCCACCAGCGCAGCTGAAGCTGGTCGACGTAGTACTCGCACACGAAGATGATGATGGCAACGTTCGCCACGAGAATGCACAGGAACCATGACTCCGGGACCTGTGCGTACCTGCGCATCAACCTTGTGTGGACATCAACGTTCTTATCCCGGAACGCCGACCTGCTCATCTGCCATATTTCTCTGTCCAATCGAACCAATGTATCAGAAACTTGAAGCTAACAAAAGCTCAGTACATGCATTGCAGTACGTACCTTCCATGAAACAAGAGGACGTGCATGACAGTGGCACTCAGAGAGGCGAAGCTTAAGCCGTACGTCATGGCAAAGAAAGTGCTGAGGTAGAGGTTGCCCTCCTTCTGATACGCCATGGAGTCGAACTGGAAGTGGGAGTCGATGATGCTGGATACGTTGTACGTCTGCCCTGATGCTGTGAAGAGGCCATCTGAGAAGATGGGGAACGTCTTCGCCCGGTAGACATCCGTCCAGTACGTGAACGGAATGATCACATAGATGAAGAAGAAGAAGCCTGCAGCAATGTTGACAGTGGCAAACCAGGGGCTCACGAGGGGGCTGCCGAGGTAGGAGCTGACGGAGGACCAGTCGAGGCCCACGGCGGCGACGCCGAGCCCCTTCATGCCGGAGCCCAGCTGCTGTGCCAGGACAGAGCTCGGGAACGCCCAGCAAATCCAGGACAACGAGGTCAGCATCTTGAAGAGGTAGCCGGGGAAGACGTAGTACGCGAAGCTGCAGACGAAGGCCACCAAGAAGAACTGGTCGCGGCTCAGACTGCCTCGTCGCCTCCTTTCCTTCTCGTGAAGCGCCCTGCAGCCATGATCGAAGGCGAGCTAACAAAGAACGCACGAACACAGAGAGGGAGCGATCAAAAGCTCTGGTGTTGATCAGTTTCTGCATACCTGAAAAGAGAGACCTGGACGAGGTTTTGCGGCCACCACATGGCGGCAGGCTCCACCAGGTACCTCCTAAAGATCCCTGCCCATCCGTAGCCCAACACCTGCTCTGAATCCAAAGCCATGAGATTAATGGCGCAGCTAAGCAAGCAGAAGTGTTCATCTGCAGCGAAAAGCTCAGAGCACCTGCGTCGTCACGATCAGGATCAAGGAGACGAAGAAGGTGAGGTTCTGCTTGTAGAAGATCCTGACAGCAGAAACGATGTGCACAGCGTAGACGCTGCCGGCGCCGGAGTTGGCGAAGATGGTGATGAGCACGTGCTCCTTGACGTTGAACGGGCCGGGGTTCAGCGTGAACTCCCAGCGGCTGCCCTTGAGGAAGGCGCGGTCTGTAAGAGTCAAGGCCATGAGATGCCCGAGGGGCACGACGGCGATCTGGGCGGAGACGGACGTGATGGACAGCGGCTCGCTGCGGTACCAGAAGAACTGGTTGAGGAAGGAGAGCACGACGCAGGAGACCGTCCCCAGCGCCCACATCCGGAAGGTGAGCACCGGGACGGCCGGGTCGTCGTCGACCGGCACCGTGAGCGCGACCTGCTCGACGGGCGAGTTATCGCAGCCGGCAAAGGAGGAGGAGGAGGTCGCCGGGTGGCCGCTCTCATCGCCATGGACGTCCTTCGAGACTGCGTATCGACAGGGAGAGAGAGAGAGAGATATAAGCGAAAGACGTATGAGAGAGAGAGAGAGGAGAGAGAGAGAGAGGAATACCCAGCGGAGTTGTAAGCTGCTGCTGCGGCTGCTGAGCAGACGCCATTTGCTGTCCGGTGTCGACAGCAAAGAAGGTTGCGATCCAACAAAAAGTATGGTAGATTTGTTCGAGGGGAAGGTTTGTAAAAAGTTGTGTTTCCAACAAGTCAAAGGGGGACAAGAATGGTTGCCACAGAACCGAGACGTTAAGGCGAA
This sequence comes from Pontederia paniculata, assembly GCA_001647135.1. NCBI lineage: Eukaryota > Viridiplantae > Streptophyta > Magnoliopsida > Commelinales > Pontederiaceae > Pontederia > Pontederia paniculata. The sequence continues at coordinate 111,960 of LTAE01000107.1, read as the reverse complement.
CAGGTACACGTTGACCCGGTTAACTCGGTTTTTTTTTTGTTGGGTTCACCTGAAAAGTAATGGGAAATAAAAAAAATTGTTACTTTTATACAGAAAAAAAATCAATATAAAAGATCATCCTAATTCTTTTCCATAGAATTAAAAGTATATAATAATATATATTCATAAAAAAATACTTAATGAGCATATAAAAGAATTCGTTAGAATTATCTTATAAATAATATTATTAAAATATGGGCAAACAAGGATAGCAAAAATTGATAACATTTTTTTTATAATTTTAACAAATCATTTGGAAAATCTCAAGTGACGTCCCACAATTAAAACCACAGAGTCGTACTATTTTCGCCCTCATGCTGCGCAAGTGATGAGTTATTTTTCCTAAAATAATATTAATATTCATGGAAATATTTTCAAAATTTTCCGATAATTGTTGCTTGATTTTATTAAATTTTAAATTATAAAATTCAATTGGAGAGAGAGAGAGAGATTTGACAGGCTTGTTGCTCAATTGTCAACAAAATTAGCAAACTATCGAAATGCCCGGAGAATCTTTCTATTACTTGAGGTGTGACTAAGAGAATAATCTAACAATTTTTTATATCAATATCAATGTTATCATAATCGGATCGAAGATCAGATCGGACAATTAACTTGATCACGGTTGAATCGGTTTGATCAGATTCAATCGAATTGAATCGAATTTTATTAAAATAATATTATTTATAATATTTTATTAATATATAACATAATTAATATTATATATTATATACAACATTTGATAATAACTAACTAATGATTAGATATAATTTAAAATATTATTTATTGTATGTTTAAAATATGATGTTTATTTAAAATAATGATGATTAATAAATTATTATTAATTTTTATATATTATGTGATAGTAGTAATGATATTAATTTATTTTATTATGACTCACTCTTAATTTTTTTTCTTTTCGATTTTCACCTTCTTCCCCTCTTTTTCTACTAGTTCTCTTATACTTTATTATTTCATTTTTATTTTGTCTAGTGTTATTTTTTAATCTCTTCTATTTCTTGCAATGCTTTGTTACCTTGAGTTGAGTTGAATCAATTTTTTAAAAGAAATATATATATTAAAAATCAATGCTTATAAAAATACATGAGATGGTATATTATTATTTATATAATACTAATAATGTTATATTATATTTTATCTCAAATTATTGCTAACTTTTTCTTGAACCTCTTTCCTTTTTTATTTTCATTTCATATTTTATTTACTCTATTTCTATTTATTTCCTATTTCCAATTTTGTTGTTGACAAATATTTTCCTTTTATAATATTTAATGTTTACCAAAAATTTATGTTGTTTGATACTATTACTATATTAATAATGTCATATCAATTATTTAATTCAAATTATTATCCACTTTCCTATTATTTTAGTTAACTTTCAAATTACTATCAAATCTTTCTTTTTTTTAATTTCTATTTATTCTCTTTATTCATTCTCCTCCCATATTTATTATTGTTTCCAAATTTATTTTTAATAATTATTTTTAATTACTTTCCTGTTATATAAATTTTGCTTCCATTTTTGTTATTAACTTTCATTTTAATTATTTTTTTTCTAAAATTGAACTTGAACCCGGTTTTGGGCCGGTTCACCGGTTCGCCGGTTTTATCCGATTCAAACCGGTTTTACCCGGTCCAATATCAATCCCGGGACCGGCCCAGCCACCGGTTGGCGGTTGAACCGGCTGGTCCGATCCGATTTTAATAACATTGTTCAATATGGCCCCTATTAATGATATTTTTTTAACTAAACTGATAAATTTAAAATTTAAATTCAAATTAATAATTTTAATCTTTTAATTCGGAGTACAGTTGTACTATTCAAACAAACTTGATTAAGAATCTAGCAATTTTGTCACGACAAGCAACTCTCTTGCAGCAAGGGCCCCAGAAAGCGAGCGAAGATTTAAATGTTGATATGTTATATGTAACTTACTTTTCACTTCAACTATTTGCAATTATTTGAGTATATTTTTAGAAGAGGCTGACGACAAACGATAAATTACAAAATATTTTTTTTCTTTTTAGGTCCTGTTTGAATCATAATAAAAATAAAAAAAAAGATTAAAAATTTTCACAAGATTATATTTTTTAAAAAATCTTTTTCTTTAAATATTATTTTTTTATTAAAATATATTCATACTATCGTTTGGATTGACTAATGAATGATAATTTCTCAACTGTAGACTCAAAATAAGAACAAATAAAATTCAAATGAACATATTCAAATTCAAATATAATCAAATATGACAATTATATATAGAGTCAAAAGTTTAAATATTTCATATACCAGTAAATATGGAAGGAGATGATGAGCAATAAAAGAGACGAATGAAAAAGAAAAAAGATAACACTTCATATTAATTTTTTTTCATTGAAAATACTCTAATTTCTAAAGATAACATCTCTCCATTTCTAATATTCAAACAATTATTTTAATAAATTTTTAATTATAAAAAATAAATTATTGAAATGAGTTTTTTTTATAGGACATGAAATTATCCAAATAGGCCCTTACTGCGTGTTTAGTGATCAAAGCTCACAAAGCATAATTAGTTGGTGTGTTTCAATAATACGGAAAAAAAAGCTTTTCCTGAATTAAAATATTTCAACTTTTTTTCCACTTAAATTGTAAGTATTCTATATAAGTATGTGGATATCATAGTTGTTCCAAATATAGCTGTCAATTTTGAATTTAATATTTCAGGTGGAACCACTTGCTGATTTTTTTGGCTTGGTCATATTATTCTGTTCAATGTGGATGTGGTCAATATATTTATTTAACATTGTTCTTTCTTTCCTTGGAGTGTTTGAAAGAAGGTCCAAGTTTTGTTATAAAAGAGAAAGGAAAAAGAAAAGACTCCAAAAGGTTAGAAAGAAGGCCCAAAATTTATTATAGATTTTTTTTTCTTGACAAGGATGGGAATAGATATTGATGTAATATAAAGCTTGAACCTTTACCGATGAAACTTGTTTATGATCATAATTTTAATTGTTTTATCCCATTGAAAGTTGATATATCAATCTTTTATGGAGGATAGCATGAACTTTTGAAGCTTATAAAATCATTAATTAAATGTAGCATGTAAACCATGCTGACTACTGGTGTAATTAAATTTGATATCAATATTCTGGTGATGAGAGAATTAATCAAGGCCAACCTCTTCCAGAAGAAGGTCAACTATTATTTTTTCACTTTTCATATAATAGATTGTTGTTGTGTATTGAATATAATACTTGTACTTAAAGTGAAAGAAAAAAAAATTGAGAAAAAAAAGAATATGTGCCGGTAACGTAAGACTTGGACCATTAGGTCCAAGCCCATAGTTTGACATTGATTTCCATGAGGGGTGCGGAGAGCGAAACCCTCATGGTATAAAATATAAACCCTTATAAATAAGGATTATAATTTTATGTTCTCAATAGTAAAAAAATTTTGGTGATAATTTTTTTTGCCCGTGAATATTTTTCTCTTGTTCACATTAATAAAAAAGATTTTGTCACATTAAAAATTCGTGCAATTTTTCTTTCTTGTTATAATTCGTTATTTTGATTCTTGATCGATCCCTCGTCCTATATTCCCAACATAGGCAGAGTCATAGAAGAAAGATGTAAAGAAGGCAAGACAAATCCAATCATGTAGATTTAGCTCTATAATTTCACATTTACATTGTTTGAGGACAAGCCAATGGATTAACAAATGTGAAGCACTAAAACAAAAAGTAAAACAGTCGCTAAAGATAGTAAAAAAAAAAACAATGTTAACCTTTAGAGAACTCTTGCTGTACAATTATCACTATCTAAGCAATCTTCTCCTTTTGGATTCTCCACAAATGCCTCCTGCCAACATACTTCAACACTTCATCAATGAGAACAACAGGAGCAGAGATCAAGATGACCACAAGCCACTCATTCAGGCTCAGCGGGACAATGCCAAAAATGCTTGCGAGAAAAGGGATGTAGAGTATAATCAAATGGAGTCCAAATGAAACCATCATCGCGACGAGGAGCCACGGGTTCCTCCAGGGAGGCATCCGAATTAAGCTACTATCCTCTGACAAAGCATTGAGAGAATTGAACATCTCGATCGCTACCAAGACCGAAAGCGATAAGGTCATCGCCTTAACTTTCCCGACAGTGAAGTAGTCGCAGGGGTCTACGAAAGATATCACGCTGTTGCCAGCTAAGAATGGATCAGCCGAGAAGTCGCTCCATGTGTGGCACTCTCCCCATGATCGAAGCTCCGCTAGGGAGATCAGTGTGTGTCCATCACTTGAAAGATCAATACCCATGAAGGACGGTTGAGTATACCACACGATGAAAATGCCGACGGTAGCTAAACCAACATAAGAACCAATTACCTGATGAGTTGAAAAACTAGACATTAGTACATGATAACCATAGGACTAGAACATACAAAAGCAGTTGAGCAAATTAGATTACAATCATTAGCACACCCCTGTTGAGCATTTCATTATTATGAAGATAAAATCTGCTCAATCATTAGGATTTGCAAAGGATATAAAACATTAATTAGCGACAGACCAAGTACAATAATAACTTCTAAAGTTCAAAAAGAATTTAAGAAACTCTGTTAGACACAATCGTTAATTGGTATATAATGCTACATTTCGTATAGGTGAACCTCCATTGTTACTGATTAGGTTGAAGGTTTAGAGGGCAACTTTTTGCTGTCAGACATTAGTCAATTCTCAAATAAGCAAGCAAATGATAAAAGCCAAATAAGCTAGAGATAACGTTTAGCTTTGAACATTACCAGGTAACGAAAGAGAACCCAAGAATTAATTAAAGCATCATTGCTCTTGCGTGGCGGCTTCTCCATGATATCAACATCAGCAGGGTTAAAGCCAAGAGCAGTAGCAGGAGGACCATCAGTAACCAAATTGACCCATAGAAGCTGAACTGGTATTAAGCATTCGGGTATCCCAAGTGCAGCAGTCAGAAAGATTGAAATAACTTCCCCGACGTTAGATGATATCATGTATCTGTACAAAAAAAAGATCCATTAAATTAAAATTTACTAGAAACAAAATACGACAAGAATTTAAGAGAAATGTACCTTATAAAAGATTTCATGTTATTATAAATGGCACGGCCTTCTGCGACGGCTGAGACAATTGTAGTAAAATTATCATCTGCTAGAACCATGTCAGCGGCTTGCTTTGCAACCTGAAAGGTAATATATCATCAAGTTGATTCAAATCAACATTGTTTGTTTAATCAATAGAGTTCATTTTTCAAGACAATAGTGCGCAAAAATACAAGAAGAAACTCTCAAACGTCTAATTATTTTTTCCTGAAAAAGAAATTTGAGGGATTACTTGACCAAATGTATTAAAAAGGTTTAAAAGTACAAATGCAGATAAAACTATCTTCAAAAGGAATCCACTGTATTACCAAACAAAAAGGAATTCACTGTAAATGCACTATATTTTTTTTCCCGTCGATCTCATTTTAAACAAATGCTTAAAATACATGACTCACCTCAGTGCCCGTAATACCCATAGCAATTCCAATGTCAGCTAGTTTCAGAGCAGGAGCATCATTAACACCATCTCCGGTCATTGCAACAATCTCGTCCATGTCTTTAAGCAATCTTACAATATCTTGTTTATGCTTAGGCTCAGCGCGGGAAAATACGAGACCACCTGGCTTCAACAAGACTTCAATTTGTTGGCTTGGTGGAAGGCCTGCAAACTCCTTTCCAGTAAAACTTTTTCCATTGAGACTTGCCATATTTGGAAACAATCCAATTTCCTTGCATATTGCCTCTGCTGTGGACTTGTTGTCACCTGTTATGACTATGACCTTGATACCCGCACCTCTACATTCTTCGATAGCCTTTTGAACTTCAGCTCGAGGAGGGTCCTATCCATATCGCAATACTATAACCATGAGAATAGAGAGAGAATTTCCAGAAAAAAAAACATAATATTTCGTCAACCTATGACATATAGCTCAACAACTCACTCTTAGGCCGACAACTCCTACAAAAATAAGCTGGCTTTCAATTGCTGAGTAGTTTGCAGGGTCGAGTAATTTTGAATGGGCAGGATGAGTGTTCGCATCATAGTCAGAGAATTCTCCCAAGTCATCCTTGAATGCAAGTGCCAAACACCTCAATCCCTTTGAACTCATTTCATGAACTTTCACCGTAATTAGTTGCCTAGATGCCTCATCTAATGGCATAATTGATCCATTGGGGAGCAAAGCATGAGAACTCCTTTCCAGAACACTCTCAAAAGCACCCTGACAATATAAATCAATTATTTTTTTTACATAAAATCCCATGGATATAATGAGACTTATTTTTCTGTACTATTCAATTAAGAATGAAATGCATTTCCAGTAAATATGCAATACTCGATATGGAACATACTGAAACTGAGACATTACGATAATGGTCAGAATCGCATTTTCAATAGCCTTTACATAAGATCCGTAGATATAACTAGACATGTTTTCATATCAACTTTATACTGAAATATATTTCCTGAAATATGCAATAAACAATGTGATAATGGTGAAGACTGCAATTTCAATAGCATTAACACAGTTTTATCGATGGGTCACTCAGCAATTGACAATAATCCCCATTAAACCTAGTCAAGTCATAGGATAAACAAACTTTGTTTCCAACAGTTCCAATAGCATCAATGAGCAGAGATGATTCATAGATGATAAATGACCAAGATCTGGAATTTTTTGTGAAAGATTTTCCTCATGTGTTAATGAAAATGTCACCAATTTAAATTAAAGGATCAGAAGCACCAATAACCTTCACAAGAAGACGATTTCCTTCAGTTGGCTTACGAACAATAACACTCATAGATTTGCGCACTCGATCAAACTCTAATGTTGCTACCCGTTTCGATCTTTTTAACCACCACTCAGAACACCCTGTGTTTCAAAGAAAAGAGAAAATAATTATATCGCTCTGAATACAATATCTGTACTGTCTTTCTGAAGGAAAGGAAAGTCCTTGTGAAGGATGCTTCTTCTCACCTAACTTTACAGTAGTACGATCAATAGAATAGTCAGAAGCAAATTGCGAGCCATTCGTTCTGGTTCTTCCTTTAGCATCTGGAATTCCCATCTTCTCAACAAGTACCTTCAGAAATGCATGTCAAAACATCAGAATAAGTCCTTGAAACATATAAAGGGGACGACGTATGTGTAGCGAGCCACAGTTAAGGGCGCACGTGAACTATTGAATGGGCCTAGAGTGTTACATCTAATTGGATGAGACTCGGTACACATCTAACTTTTTGCACATTCATGCATTATTGCATATGAAAAAACTCCAGATGAGTTTTACATGATTCAACCCATACGGTAGACAGGTATGCGGAGAAAAAAATGTATCTCATGTACCTTTTTCTTAAGAAACTCGTCTGCCATTCAATAAGCTAAAAGCCAATAAAACTTGATCTCGTGAAGATAATAGGACATAACCGACCATATTCAAATTTAAACAATTTGATGAATGACTCGGTACTCAGTTATTCTACTGTATACTCCTGCTTGCACTGTATAGCACAAGATATCAATAGTCCTAATAAGGAATTTCCAAAAGGCTTAGGAAGACAACTTAGATTTTTATGTCTTTGTGACAAAGAGGCTCACAATTACAAATCATTCAAGTTCAATATTTGCAAGATCTTTTCATCCAAATTTTTTGTGTGTTTCAGATTTGTCTCACTTTAATGATGAATACAACAGTATTTGATTTGATCACCAGTTCACATGTGATCAAACATCTTAGAAACATATGCATGAAATATATCAGCAGAAATTAAATGCCAAAAGATAAGCAAATGGGCTTTCTTTTCTGAACAGAAAAATGAACATGAGAAGAGACTAACATATAGTCACGTATATGAAAATAGAAAATCAACAAGAGAACACATACTTTGAGAGCTGCCTCAGTAGGCAATCCTGTGGCGCGGAAAAGGTAATCATTACAATAGATACCAGCATCATTGCAGACTGCACATATCTCAGATAAAGCCTGGAGGCTACCATCCATGCTTGCAAAACTCCATCCTATAATTCCTCCATCCTTGGGGTTGTATGTTGTACCTTCTACATGGTAGGCTCTACAGGCAGAAAGTGTCTTACTAAATGTAAAAAATTCATTAACAGACATCTGGTTAGTTGTTAACGTTCCAGTCTTATCCGAGCATATAACAGTCGTACATCCCAACGTCTCCACGCTTGGAAGTTTCCTCACAATTGCATGTTTCTGTGCCATTTTTCTGGTACCTAGAGCCAAACAAGTAGTAATTACAGCAGGAAGGCCTTCAGGAATTGCAGCCACTGCAAGAGCAACTGCTATCTTGAAATAATATGTGCACTTCTCCAAAGAAAATTGGAAACTCCACAGTGAAGCATTCGGATCATCCCAAGTAATGAAGTTACGGTAGTTGATGGCCCAGACTATAAGGCATACTATACCAATTGCAGTAGTCAGTTTTTCACCGAACTCATCCAACTTCTTTTTTAGAGGAGTGTCTTGTTCTTCAAGTGAAGCTTCGTGAATCTGGGTTTGGATCTTTCCAATTTCAGTATTCATACCAACACCGGTGACGATGCAAGTACAGCTACCATTTACAATTGTGGTTCCTGAAAACAGCATACATTCTTTAGCCTGCAATTCACAATCATCAAGAAGCACAGGGCTTGTTCCTTTTAGTACAGGCATGCTCTCGCCAGTTAACGAGCTTTGTTCGACCCTCAAGGTCGATGTATTCAGGGTCACTATTCTCATGTCAGCAGGCACCTTGTCTCCGACTCGTAGTTCCACAATATCACCCGGAACTAGCTCTCTTGCAGGCAAGTCTGGGACCTCACATCCGTCCCTTCGAACTTTTGCATACTCACACTGCATGTCCTTCAGAGCCTCAAGAGCCTTTTCTGCATTACTCTCCTGCCAGACACCAACAATAGCATTGAGTATAAGGATCGAAACTATGACAAGGGGTTCCACATACACCTCAAACCCAGTGTGCCCGGTTCCATCTCCCTGGAGGTAAGCAAGGGCAAAGGAGATAAAGGCAGCAACGAGAAGGATCTTCACAAGGACATCATCAAACTGCTCCAGTATGAGAGACCACAAGGGCTTGCCTTGCTCTTTCTTGAGCTCATTCCATCCGCACCGCTCCCTGCGCCTCTCTGCTTCATATGTGCTCAAACCTTTTTCAAACTTGACATTGTATTCTTTCAAGCATTTCTCTAGAGACCAAGACCATGCAGGAAATGGCTTTTCCTCCATGGCTGAACTATTTGAATCTTGAAGTTACTCAAACAACCATGTCATCAAACAAGAGAAGATCTTTCGACTCGAATATCCAGTATAACTGAATTCAGTGCTCTATCTGTGTGTTCAGAAGATGAAGCAAATGTCAATTTTCCAGAGCTGTAAGTAAAAGAACTGGCAAATCTCATACAACAAGATTCACAATAATGTGGAGATTATAGAGATAATCGAACTAATAAATGTGCAATTGCTGAGTTCCGAACACGTAAGTCAGCATTAATGCAGACAGTTGTAATCAAATCTGAACCAATGAGGAAGTATTCTTCTGCAATTAATTCCACTTGCATAATTTTTTTTTCCCATGGACCACAATAGTTTAATACACCAAACATCAAATGCATAAACAAAAGCAAAAGTTAAGGGGAAAAAAAAAAGAGGAGCGCCCAATTAAACCACTAAAGAAAAGAAAACAAGAAAGAAGGCAGGAGAACTGCAAAAGCGGAACGCAGACAAAGAAGCTTTCAAACGCATAAAGACATCATCTTTCTCTTCTTCCCGAGAAAGATGTCTCCTTTAGGGACAAAAAAAATAACACATTTCTAAGAGAAAACACTGAAAGGGGCCATCTTTTCTTCCCTTCTCGGTTCCCTGCCTGCATCAACTCAATGCCGAGCAAGGAGAAAGAAAAGATGACAGAATACAAATAAATCGACATAAACAACTTGCAACACAGAAAGAACGGTTCAAACCATGCTTACATTGTCAGAACAACAAGGAACAGCCTCCAGAGCTCAAAGCAGGAGACTTGAACAGAAAACTAAACTCCCATGGAGCAGCTTTGACAGTGTGAGGAAAAAGCAGAGATAAAGAGACAAAAAGGAGAACAAAGCAGGAAGGATCGAGGAAAGGAGAGAGAGAGCAGAAGTACCCTTCTTTTTTTTTTCTTTGGGTGGTGGTGACAGTGGAAGGAGAACAAAGCATCAGGCACCAATTCGCTTGGTCCCGAAGCAAAGCATCCGTTGCCACTCGCAGGCGAGGGAGACGGAGAAGCCTTCTGGTCCTCTCGTCTCTGCTCCTTCTTTGGAAGGGATTTGAAACTTCCACTCCCCTTTGTTTCCTTTCGGTCGGACCACAGACAGACCTCTTCGTTCGTACGTCGCTCTCTGCGACGCGAAGGTGGCGGGAGAGGAAAGAGCCGGCGGCGGCGGCGGCGGCGGCGGTGGAGTGCGGCGCTTGGATTCCTTTTGGTTGTGCGCCCCGCGGCTTCGGCGTCGCTTCCTCGGCCCTGTAAAAAAAAAAGTAGTAAACCGTAAGCTTTTGGCGTCATCGAGGGGGAGCCGTTTTTAACACGGAGACTTCGTGAGAGAGGAGGAGGCGTTGACCGGACCCTTCTCCTGTGGGACCCACTGCTGGCCATCGTGCGCGGGTGGCAGATCGTGTCGGGGCCCACGTTTCACTAATTGAGAAGATTTGATGCATTCATGAGCGCAAGTAGTTGTGCAAAATTTTTGAGATTAGAATTAATAATTTTATATAATATTTAAAGAATTTGATGAAAGTAAAGTAAAATATTTTTTTATGTATCTTAATATGAAATATTCATATTCTTAATCATTAATTTTTTATGTATAATTTATATAAAATAATTTATAATTATATAATTAATACAAAAATAAAGTATAATTTCAAATTATTTTAATTTTAAATCATAGTATTTAAAAATTAATGATTTCACCTCTATTGAATCCATATATATATATATATATTATCAACTTAAACTATATTTCTTTCACTTGTAATAATAAACTTTTTAAAAAAATAGTTATTTGCTTTATCATTACTTTTCGTTTTATATTTATTTGTTTATTTATTTAATTTTGCATCCATCATTAATTTTTGAAAGGAAAATAGAGAAGTTACACTTGAAAAAAATGTATTTTACTTTCTAGTTTTGTTATATTAAAACGTGTTTTCGATAATTTTTCAATTTTTTAACGATAAGCCATGTTAACTGTCTATATAGGATAAATGGAAGAACAGTTAAACGATGCTGCAGAAATTTAAAATTTTAGCAGCAACAAAAGGATAGGAAAAATATTTTAGTAAAATTAAGTTGCAATTTAGGCAGAGAAAAACTAAGACAAATTATCATTGAGATCAACAATATCTCAAGTATATTGAGTGTTCTAAATTTAGAAAAAAAAACATTAATGACAAATTGAAGTTATGCATAATATTTAGTTATTATTTGATCAAAATACAAAAATAAAAAATATCTATGTTTATTCTGTAATACATTTTTTCATGGTCACATAAAGAAAAATGATAAAATATGGATTAAAAAAAACTGACGGTGACTTATATTTAGCAGTAGAGGACCATAAGTAATTGACCCCACATACTGAAATATTGTTCAAATATTTTTATTGTGGTTAGGATTGCTTTTGTTACATTTGCTGGGTATTGACTTGGATTAAGATAATAACTGGAATTGTGAGGTCAAAACCAAACTAATGAAAAATGACTAGAAAAAAAAAAGAGAGAAATATCAAAATTAACTATATTTACTACAATAAATTAATTACCTCAAATTAACATATAAATTGGTGCATACAATTCAAATATTGATAATACATTTAACTTAGGACCCCAGGAAAGTAATTGCACTGACATGCCCAAAATAAAACCTCCAATGTGACATCTAAAATTATTTGTCCAAATTAGTTGACTTCGGTTTTGAATTATTATTTTATTCCCTCGTCTAAGGGTACAATAATATGACAGTTAGCATGATTCCAAACTACTATTTTTATGTGAGTGGTGGCATAAAAATTAAACTTATAATTAATTAAATACATTTTTTATACATTTTTATATCTCAAATTGCTACCCGGACCTTGGAGTCTTGTAGTCAAGGTTTGTGGTAAAGACCAAGGAGTTTGAAAGATAAAGGAGTTGGGCGTGGAGCAATTTATGATCACGACGGTGATTGATAAATTAGTGTGTAAAAAGATATAATATTTTTTTTGGATCTGAAAGAAGGATTAAAAATATAAAAAAATGAAAATTATCAATTGGTTACACGAATTCTTGATCCAAAGCGTCGTCCATTTAGTTTATCCGTTGAATTTTAAAATGTGTGCTAATAGGAATTATATTTTTTCACAACCTATCGATTATTAAAGTAATTTAGTTTTCAACCATGAGCAAAATAAATTTTTTTAATCAAATTTAACGACTCTAAAAATTAAATTCAAATAATTAATTTTCGTCGACCTAAATATAATCTCATTATTCGACTATGATAACTAAACTTAATTTTTATGAGATTCATATTGTTAATTTGGTATAGATATTGGAGATGGGAAAAAATAAAAGGTGTCAAAATATAAAGGATTATATAATTACTTTTTTTAAATGATTAGTTGCGTAGTTAACAATAATTGATTTTGTAATTTTTAGGGTAATTTGCTTGTTTTAAGCTCCACTTCATGACGCTTGTTGCAACGGGACAAGTTAAACAAATTTAAAAGCATGACAAAGGAATCCAAGAAATGTACGCCTGGAAACTCCTCAGCTCTTTCCTCTCTTTCTTTACAGAGTACCTTAATTTTTATGAGGTTTTTAGAGTACTTAGGGCCTCTTTAATTTAAGTAAATAAAAGATAAAAAAAAGTAGAAGAGTAAAAAGATTAGTAATTTAATTTTGTTTGATTATATTTTAGCACAGAAGAATAGAGGAAAATATCTTATTCATTTATCTTTGTTCTTTTTTAAAATTTTATTTTTTCAATTCGAAACTAAAATGTGAAAGAATATTTTTTTTAAAAAAAAAATATTTTTTAGTTTTTACCATATATAGTTAAATCTATAAACACATACATTATGATTTATTCATCCAATAAAAATTATAATTATCTTCCCTTATTTTTTAGTTATATAATCTAAATGAGATTAATTCATTTCCTTTTCTTTTTCTCTGACTTTTCTTTTCATTTTGTTATCTTCTCTTGTTGAAACAAAAACCCCTAAAGAACCGTTTGGCGCATTCCCAATTTTTGTTAACCGATAATTTAGATCACCACTAAAATAGATTATCACTTTATAAATTACCGGTAATATTATATATAGTGTTTGGTAAGTAGCAAAAATATAAATTATAATTTAAATTATGAAACAAAAAATTGTTAAAATACCCTCTAAAATTATTGAATTAAAATAAATATAAATAAAAAATGAGTTAGATCAAAATATGAGTTTATATTATTAACCATATGTAAAATAATTAAAAAAAAATAAAAGATTATGTTGAACACTATTATTTTATAATAAAATATATATATTTTTAAAGTTCAGTTGAAGAGATAAGTTTGTCAAAATGCATGTCATCTTACTGGTAATCTGGAAAAACACTTCTTGTGAGTGTTATCTTCATTACCAGTGAGGTGGTAATTTAGATTACTAGAAAAGTAAAAAATCACCGGTAATCTGTTGCAGTCAAACGTGGGTCCTGAAAATTTTAAATTAAATAACCGGTAATCTATCTGGATTACCTCATATCAAATGCCCTTTAAGAGTTTCTATAGAATTAATCTATCCATATTTAATAATATTATATTAAATTACTTATGCGCATCATATTATCTTGTTCACTTATTTTAATTTATAAAAAAATGCAATTACCTCTATAAATTAGTAATCTGAATTGCCCATCAGAGCAATGATGGTTTAGATCATATTGTCGTGTTGTATTTTTTTTCAGGTTATCCATTAAAATATTATTCAAATAAATGATAAAAATAGATAAAATAAATAATAATATAATATTCATATTATTTATATCAGTATTAATAAATTATAGTATTAATATTTTATATTAATTAATATTATTAATTAATTAAAATATGTTATAAATAATAATTATTTTATTATTTATTATTGTACTATGTTAATAATTTAGAATAAAAATAATAATTTATTATTATCATTTTTAGAAAAAAAATCTACTTATTTTATAATTTTTTTTGTTTGATGTATAATTTTATGAGTTTAAGATATGTATTTGTCATTCAAGTTCACGAAAAATTGTAACAAATTTATATAAATTTGCAAGGTACTTTGATAAAAAAAAAGTATTTATTAATCTTTTTTTATATAATAAAGAAGACGATAAAAATTGTCATATATATTATTTATACATAATAAATAAAATAATATATATATATATATAATTGATAATTTAATAAGTGATACTATTTTTCGGAAGTAATTTAATTAATGAATCCATATGCTAACTAAAAAGCCATATTAAAAATGAAAATTACTCTTCTCATCTCATAAATAAAAAAAACACAAGATGTTACGTGACATCCTAGAAAAAATTTAACGTTTTAAAATTGATAATTGAATTAGTTAATAAGCATATGATTATTAGTTTGTTTTTATAGAAAAATAGATAATTAGTTTAAATGGCTAACGGGTTCGGCATTTGAATTAAAGATTTATAGAATCTAATTTAGAGTCTTTAATATTTTGTTAAGATAAACTTTTGTAACTGAATATCAAAATAAAAAACATATAATAGACATGTCAAAGGGTGTGATTATATTTTTTCTAATAAATAATTTTCAAGGACGAGGAATGCAAATTACCCTCTCATCTTATGACATTTATGCTCTTTTAAAAAAAATTCAACGTTTTTCCATTTTCTTATATTAGAAAACTTTTAGAAATTATTATTATTATTATTATTATTATTATTATTATTATTATTATTATATATACATATACATATACATATATAGATATATATTACTTTCGCTTAGGTTTTACAAAACCAACTTAATCTGAGATAGCATAGAAAAAAAAGTGCCTTGATTTTTTTATTTATTCTTGATAAAATAAACATATAAATTTGGATATAACGGTTACATAGAGATGGATGACAGTGACCGCCCTCTAATTACGTCAAAAGGTATTAGTCAAAGGTTTAATAAAGTCTTTAACTAAGTTGGTTGGCACAGATGGTTAGCGGGTCTGTGCCCCGGGTTGAGAGACCGGGAGCTAGTAGCCCCGAGTTCGAGCCTCGGAGTCGCCAAATTGGCCAGGATTACCCCCTTTACCGCTCGCGTCCGAACACCGGATTAGTCGGGTGCTAATAGCCCTGGACATCGGTGGGTTATGCACCGAAAAAAAAAGGTTTAATAAAGTCTTTGACCCTTCAAATGAAGCATAAAATATTAATCAAGATAATACTTAATTTACTATAAAAAAAATTTCCCAATTTATTTGATATTATAAACTTTGCTCCTCAAACTTTTTCTCATCAATCCCGGATAGAACATTTAAAATTCAATACAAAAGAGTGGCATTTGTACTCTTTACCCACAAAAGTTTACTTAAACCTTATGCAATTTGATTTGTGAAAATTCACTTTATATAACTTCATTTAGTTGTCTTGATGCACTAATCTCTTTCACCATCTACTACTTCCACACGCATAGCCGAGAAAACCTTGTACGGCAAGAAATCTAAAACAACACTTGTACAACAAACTTACACAAATTTTTTTTACACATTAACTAATTTAAAATTATAATATTAAATAATTCTTCCTCGCGAACCTCATCCATCATAGTCAAATTAGTCAAGACAAAATCTTCAATACGATAATGATAATTGAATGAAATTATAATATTGAATTTGTATCTATTTCTTGTTATTAAATTTTAAGCAATTTTGAAGTGACAATTAAAACTCCAAAAACAATTAATACAGAAATAAATAAAAAAAATATATGTAATTTATCAAAAGCCACAAGGTAATTATAATTAAGCCCACTAAGAGCAAGCTATATTTAAGCCCATTGGGCTTTTATAGGCTTAATAGTTAATAGTCGCTTCGAGGCGTTAAATTTTGGTTCCTCCCTGTGACTCTTCGTTTTAGGGTTTTTGGCGTTGCGAACAGTTAGGGTTTTGCAATCGTTCTCTCCTCGGTGCTCGATTAGGTATTGGTTTTGATCGCTAGAGCTCTGTTGTGGAATCCTTTGTTTTGTTTTCACTTCTCATTTGAGGCTCGTCTGCTGATTTAAGTTCCTTTTTTTTTTGTTTTGTTTTCGATTTGAGTAGGACAATGAGGCCTGTGTTCTGCGGAAATTTCGACTACGAAACTCGCCAATCGGATCTCGACCGAGCTTTCTCCAAGTATGGGAGGGTCGATCGCATCGACATGAAGTCTGGTATAATTTTGATTCCCTTTGATGCGTCTTTTGTATGTGTTTTTTTCTGATAATTTTTGTTCTTGTAGTTGCATGTTGATTATAGCTAATTTGTTTAGTTATAAATCTGATGGCGCGATTTGTAATAAAAAAGATGAAATTTTGGCAACGGAACATAGTCTTTTTTAAGATGTATCCTTTGCTCTTTTTTTTTCTCTGTTGTTGGCATGGCCTGCGTGTTGGTGAGCTCTAATTAGTCTTTCCTTATTGTTTCATTTTATTATTGTTGATACTTAGTGATGTATTTCTTTGTTGCGTGAATTATGCCAAGTAGCTTCTTTTTAAGCGTAGGCACATGGTTTTGACTTCATCTATAATTTTATTTAACTAAGCTTGTGATATTGTCAGAACTAATCTGCTATTGATAACTAGAAAAAAATATATTTGGAGTTGAATTCATTTTCTTTCTTAAGTTTGGCATGATTGAATTGCTTTATAAGTTCATAAAACATGTTTTACATTTTTTGAATCATTCATTTCTTTAAAAGATTTGTTATACTTGATCCGCGGCATTCTTTGGAAATGCGTCATATTGAGTTTTTTACCATATAAAGAGAGTGTTTATCTGAAGAGCATCCACATCTAAAAGTTTGCTTTGGCATAAGAATTCATAAGGGAATAGATCTCTTTTGGGAGATTCATAAAAATTATGACCTTCAACATCAGAGAAATTTTATTGTCAGTAACACCTCAGCTTCTATGTCTTATATTGGCATTCTTGATTCCCTTATGTCTCATCTGTTTTTGCAGCGTTGCTCTGCCTAAAGTAAACCAATAGATGAGCATGATTATTGTACCTGCAGAGTTATCATCAACGTTTGCAATGTTTACAGACTGCACCATCATGCCATATGCTGCAGAATTGTTTCTGCTTAAAGTAGCCAATATCTGAGCATGATCATGTGGATATGTCTTCATACTGTCCCTGCAGAGTTATCAACTGTATCTTTTTGCAATGTTTACAGACTGCACCATCCTGCCATGCCTACAGACTGCACTATTATGCCGTTCTTACAGAATGCTTCACAAAGCCATTCTACAGACTGAACCAACATGCCATGCTTACAGAATAATCGCCATGTCATCACAATGTCATGCTACAGACTGTACCATCATGTCATGTCCACAGACAAAACGCCATGCCTTTCCAATTGACTTATTGCATTGTTTGTGGTGAAGAAATAACAGCAATGACTTCTTTCTTTGGATGTTATATATACAACATAGTTTTTATTGTCCTCATACAAGTGATCCATTTTCACAATGTCATTGTTCATCAGGCCTACAGATAATGGCAGGTGTAGTTTTGTGCTGTTTTCATGATTATACAGAAACATGAATTTCACTATCAAGAGGCCAATGAAGTCTGTGACCAGTGTTCCCTTTTATGTTTATATTTCATTGTTGTTTATTCATTCAGGATATGCTTTTGTATACTTTGAGGATGAACGTGATGCTGATGATGCAATCCGGGGCTTGGACAATGTTCCTTTCGGTTATAGTCGACGAAGGCTGTCCGTGGAGTGGTCAAGGGTATTTTTTTTCCTTTGTTTATGCAAAAGCAGAGTTATATATTGGTTCAAGATTTGTCATTAGAATTCGTAACGTGATGACATAATTTGGGTGCTGTTTTTATGTCATATATTTTCAGCAAGGTGAACGTGGCTCTAGAGGTAGTTCTAGGTCAGCAAACATGAAGCCGACCAAGACACTCTTTGTGATCAATTTCGATCCCATCCGTACAAAAGTCCATGATATCGAGAGACTCTTTGAACCCTTTGGAAATATCACAAATGTTCGAATCAGAAGAAATTTTGCTTTTGTTCAATTTGAAACTCAAGAGGAAGCCACAAAGGCCCTTGAAGGCACACACATGAGGTTTGTAGTTTATTCTTTTAGATTCATTCTTGAACATTTTATGAGTTTGTGATTTGTAGAACTTGATTTATTGATTTACCATGTAATTTTGTTTTTTTCGATATTTATTATTATATTTGATATCCTTTTGACATTGATTATCATTAGATTAATATCATATCTAAACTCTAAGTATTTATGTACCGAGTTTACCCCTGTAAAATGAGTTTAGGTAGAGACTCGAACTTCACTATCTTGTTATGATGTAAATCTATTATATATGTTTCATTTATCTAGGAATAATTTTAATACTAGTCAAGTTCTAGTTCGAAGTTATTTGAATAACGTAGTCGTGTTTCCACAATGCTGGGGTTCAAATCATATGAAATTGTCCCCTCGAGAGAGAATAGAAGCCATGCAAAATTTTATCTATCTGGAATATGCAACATTTCATTGGTTTTTTTTGTGTGAATCCAATGTGCACTTAATATCTTGGTTTCTTTCTCGAAAAATTCTTCTTGATTTAAATTATATTTACTAATGTCTTTAGTTCGTCGCAACACAATTATATCCTCAATGCTACAGTTTGAAGTTCTGCGATGATTATAATGCCGACATACCTTGTTTTTTTCTTTTGACAGCAAGATACTGGACAGGGTTGTTTCAGTTGAATATGCCTTTAGAGATGATGATGAACGCAGGGATATGAATGATAGCCCTAGAAGAGGTGGTTATGGAAGACGTGATGTTAGTCCCTATGGTCGCTCAGACAGTCCAGTCTATAGGAGAAGTCGCCCCAGTCCGGATTATGGACCCTCTCGAAGCCCTCGTTATGATCGTTATAATGATTCTTATGATAGGGCCAGAAGTCCTCAATATGGTCATCCACGAAGGTGAGCATTAGATTATCCTCTATGGTTTTTCTTAGTCCTGTTTTCAGATTTGGTTACCAAGCGAGATTTGCTGCCTTTATATTGTTGTCCTGGTTGAGCAGCTTTTGGTAAACTCTTTTCCGTACGAATCAAGTTGCCATAACCAGCATCTAGTATCTTTAGCTTTTCCTTTCCTTCTACCTGCTTCTCTGATTTATTTTCTTGCCTGCAGTCGTTCTCCCATCCGGAGGTCCAGGACCTGAAGCCACTGGCACTAACATGTTACAAGTGTTTTGGAAGTGTTCTCTATCTAATCAATGTTAGCTTGTGGAAAGAGTTATCTGTCTAGTTCCATTAGGTTGTAACCTTGAGTAGTGTCGCCACTTTATTTTGGCTGTAAATGCTCTCTACTCAACTGCTTAGTTGACATTTGCTAATTTTCTAGTTTGTACCTTTTGTGTTGCTGCCCCGAACTTATTTGCAACTAACAGAGTTCGCAGCTCTGCGTATTTGCAACTAATTGTCATATGATATTGGGCCTTTACTGTTGGTTGTGCTGAGACCTCTTTAAAAGTAAGCATATATGATGATTTTTGACATTGTGGTTTCATAAAATATTCTTTCTTCATTTAGGAAAATGGGATTTGGGTAACAACTTTGATCAAATGGAATTTGAAGGAAGAAACAAATTTATAATTATAAAACTTTAAATTTATGATTTTAATTTACTATAATCATTGGTTATGAATAGTCTATGTAATAAAAGAGTGCGTAGAATATTACTCATAAACTTAGCGTTACATTAACTAAATTCGGTAGGTGTCTAAATTTGGTTGGCACACCTGATTAGTAGGGGTGTGTTCTGGGTTGAGGGATTTAGAGTTTAGTTTCGAGTTTGAGTTTCGGAGTCGTCGATTTAATCGTAGGGATATTATTTCTGCGCTTATCTTCGACTTCGGATTAATAGTCTGGGACACATGTGAGTAGTTACCGAAAAGAAAAAACTTAGCGTTATATTTGCATCGAAAAAACGGTGGCACTCATAAGCATATGCTAACTAAGCATCAGTTTATCCTTAAAAGTGATTTCGGAAAAACTCGTCTTAGCAACAGACCCTTGAAATTAAGACAAACTGAAACGCTGAAGTTTAAGCCGGAAAAGAATGGGTGCATGGGACCATTTAAATGTGAAAAAGTGATATGAGAGTTGCATAATTAATTCTCGTCATTTTTTTAAGAATTGAAGATTTGAGTGCGAGTTTTGATTATTATTTCACATATGTAGAACGTTATTTTACGAGTATAGAACTTCGATTGATAGAATTATTTTTTTTCTTGGCTAAGTCTAAGAAACATTACTATTGCAAAGATCCAATTTCTAACTTTGCGTTGCATTTGCAGAGAAAAGATTTGATCACCATTTGAATTTTTAATGACGAAGAAGAGTTCGAAGTTTAAAATTGGGTTATTTGACTATAATGCACACATGATCAAATATTATTTAAAGTAACTTTGATTAATCTTATGCAATGTGCAAAAACAAAGATAAAGACACTAAATGAATTTATAAGTTCATTGGTACGAATAAACGATGACATACATATCGACTTTATCGTGCATGAGTAAATTATACAAATGGTCATCCAACTTTGATAACCAAACTTCACTCTGTAATAAGATTATCATCTGATTTGAAAATTTTTCACGTGATTGATCTGCTATTGTTAGTTTCGAGGTTACACCGCTTATTTGAATGCCGTAAGAACAATTTTTTCTCTACTCCATATCGATCAATACTATTATATATTTTCTACCATACATCAATATTCTCTCTTACGTGGCAAAAAATAAATTTAAAAAAATAAAAAGAGTTCTAGAGGGGCAACAACCCCCTTCCTCCTCTCTCCCTCGCGTAGAGATAGGGGGAGGGGCCCCCGCTTCTAAGACTTCATCGATGATCATTGCAGCTTCCTAATGGTGTTCTGCTTGGGTGACCACATCGTGGCGTTGGCACTCGGGGACCCGTGCAAGCTCCCTAGGACTCGTTGGGTGCCTTGACATGGACGCGCTCAGACACCTCTCCACTCTCGTAGAGTTGTCCTTCGTTTTCATCTGCATCTCTGGCCCCCATGCTTGACTCCCTATCCTGCTACACAAGCCTTCGCTTCCTCGCCCTGAGTCACAACCTCCTCTCCGGCCCGCGCCCACCTTCCTCTGCACCTTCGATCTCTGTTATAACCAGCTCTTTTGTGCGATCTCGACATCTCTCCCTTGATCCCCGCCTTGTCCAACCTCATCCTATGCCACAACCCTAAAACCTCCTTTGCGGTCTACTTGTAATGCCCCCAAATCGACACCCCGCCACTTGGCAGAATGCGAAGCTGGTGACGTTACCAACTTACATCTTTGACTATACTTTGACCAATCCACTGGTCAACACTATGAATCCATCAATGCGGAAGCCAATACCAGGACCTATGTCATGTGCAAGTTACATCACGAACACCATCATGTCACTACGCCATCACCATCTATTTGAACATATTTGCCTACAAAATTGAATTTGTAGGGGAAATGAACCTCCCGTGAGTTTTGACACTCAGTATGTAAATGATCATAAATAATATAATCAATATATAAAAGAAATATTAGTTAACAATTAACAATATCTCAACAGGATCGTTATTTACCTTTGATCATTAATTTTACCTTTCAATATCCATATCCAATAGATGGCAAAGGTAACAATTTACACCCTATATGGTGTTGTCCTTTCCTTTCAATATCAGTATCCAATGGATGACATGAGTAGCAATTTACATCTTCTCTGTTGATGCCAATATCTTTCCTTTCAATATATTCAAATTATCATCAATATATCTTTCTCTATTTATCTTGTCTTATATGAAATAATCATTAACAATCAATGTGAGCCTTATTAGTGCAAGAAGATTCAGATTGTTCTCCCGGTGCCAATACGGTTAGCTAGACCATAGGGTCTCTCTGACCAAGTCTCCATCACAATACAATAGTTCCCGAAGGAACGTCAATAGTTCCTTGGAGAAAGAACACAATAGTTTCCAAAGGAACACGATAATAATAGTCCCCTAAAGGACGAAATAGCCAGGGGTCCTCCTCTTCAAGCTTAAGTTCAATCACAATCATTACAGCTTTTAAATCCTATCTTGAGCTATGTTATCATTTAAAGACACCTAAACCTACACCGCTCATAAATTCATATTCAAGCAATCAATACAATCACATCAATGTTCAATCAATCAATACGATTATTTAGGGTTAGGGTTTCGCATCCGTCAATTATTATTTTGGGTTCAATGTAGGTGCTCCCTAGTTAAATAGGGAGCACCATGTTACCTACATCATCAACCGTAGAATGTTGAATCTACGGTGGATATTGGATTTTCTCTCTCTTACTTTTTTTCTCTCTCCTAAATCTAGTCACCATAGATTAAAGATCCTACGGTTAAAATCGTAGGTAGCATGGTGCTCCCTACTTAAGTAGGGAGCATCTCCATTTTTTCCTATTATTTTATTATAAGAATCAACATCAATATATTCATCAAGCTTGTCACGACCCGTGAAATACAGTTCACGATCGTGACCAACGACTTTACGGCCCGTGATGTGAATATCACGGTTGTTACGACCTTCATATCGTCCTTCACGGCCCGTTATGAACCATCACGGCCCGTGAATTTCTCTTCGTGACCGTGAACCCAGTTCACGGGCGCATCGACCGATAGTGCGTACTTCTTTCCAGTCCTTCACGACCCGTAACCTTTTGTCACGGCCCGTGAAGTTCCCTTAGTGATGAATTTATTGACGTTAGATCTCCAGGCGACTTCACGATCAAACTTCATAGCATCTGCATCACGCTCCACGCACCATCTTCACGGCACAGCATCTTCACGGGTGTGAGACAATCATCACGACCCAAAATCTTCGGTTCACGATCGTGAAACTTCAAAACGGTCTGTGACTACGCCGCCACCGCCACCGACAACCTTTACAACCTGCTTTGCCGGTTCACGACCCGTAAGTCTATCTCACGGTCCGTGACGGGACACCTCACGACCTGTGATATCCATATCACGACCCGTGATGGCACAACCGGCTGTCGAGGTTTGCTCGGCCATCATTGCAGTCACGATCGTGAAGCCGTCTTCACAGCCGTGACAGATACCATCACTGTCGTGAAACCCACTCTCACGGCCGTGATGACGCAGACAACATTATGTAATTCATTAAAGCCGAATTAAATATTATTTCTAGAGTTAAATGAATATTTAACATTCTAAACATCATCTTATCTATGTCTATCTAGCATGAACCCTAACATGCATATTATTTAACATGCACATACTTATCTAAAGGGATCCGTCTATTTACATACCGAAAGTCTTAAATATGATCACAATTACATATCGTCCTCTGTAGCCAACCTATTTCCTCAGGTTGATCTAACCCTGTGAAGAGAGAGAAGGAAGAGGGAGGGAGGGAGAGAGAGAGAGAGAGAGAGAGAGAGAGAGAGAGAGAGAG